>JAUYWI010054078.1:0-17377 GCA_034780595.1 Parotoplana pacifica
GAAAATGTCCGGAAATGAAAAACAACCGAAGTCGCTACTATGACTGCCGTGCCAAACAGCAATTTGCTTGTAAAGGTTGTAAGTAAATATTCATTGACAGCAATTGATTTTGTTTGCATTACCGAGTTTGTAAAGTTGATCAAATTAATTAAGGAATAATCAATGACAGCTGGTCAACATTAATATACTTTACAGAATTGGGGGAATAGAACCTTTTGGAATAAATTATGATGTGCAATTGTGCTATGTGTAATGTAGAAATATCTATGAGGTTCAAAAACATATGATGCAAAATTATCCTTTAAGGGAAATGCGACAGACTTCTAAACAACTAACGTGCTTATCCAGTGAAGGAAGGAATAAAACTTATGCTTTGAAATAGTTTTCCATTTAGACAAATGAAACAAAAACAGAAATTGAGCAAAATCTCTTTTGGCAGTTGTCATTACTAAAATCAGTTATTGTAAATTGGACAAAGGTAATTATTAAAATGTATGCGTAAACACACTTTTGGAGTATATTTTTCAAACTGTTTTCCGCAAATGTTTTTTTAAATTTATTAAAAAGAATAATTTGAATCATAAGAATTACAAATATATAAATGGAAATAGAATGCCACATTTATTTATAGAAATAGATTACGGTTGCCATATTACTTAATTTAAAGAACTCAAACAAATTTGTTTTAATATTGCAAAACGTTGAAAACAGAGGGCAATTTCCGAAATAAAGTTCAATTTCAAACCCTTTTTTACATAATGTGGAATTACAATTCTAGTGAGATTTGTAATTCTTTTATTTAATTAGTTGTTTCAACAACCGAAATTGCTATGAAATTCGCATCTTTAATAAATTTCCAAGAATAGGAAAGGTTGTGTTGGTATTAATTTCTCCAACTATTAGAATTTTATTGATATTTTTGGTCATGAGTTTAGAGTCAAAATACTTCTTCTGGTGCGCTCGGTTTAAAGGTGGGCAATAGATGTTTTGTAGTAGCAAAAACATTTTATCTCTGACATTTCACGTGAATTTATGAAAGACCTGCCTATTGCAAAGGGATTTATTTTTGTAATAGACAATTTTTGTATCTTTATATATTTTTAAAAAATTGATAAAATATAATATAAATCCTACTTGGAAACCCATCAAATTTGGCATGACATGACATATAGAATAAAACGAGTAAATAGAGGAGATATAGATAAAATTTATAACTGTTAACATGAAAACCGATAAATATATATAAAAAGCAAAGCAGAGTTTATGGCGAATGTATGCAAAATAAAAATCTTGTTCCACAAAATAAATAAGAAAAAAAAACTAAAACCGTTTTTTTTATTTTCAATTGGTATAATAATAATAATTCAAAATATTAAGTAACCATAGATTGAAATTTTATGGAATAATTAGTTAGAAAAGAGAAATATAAAATATATTAGTTATTCAGTGAATAAAATCACAGGATAATAGTAATCTTGCTGAAATCACCGAAATTATCGTTCCAAATAATAAAACAATTATCACGAAATCTATGGAAATACTCCTTAATGTAGTTACCTATTTCTTCTCCGAATTCAGCCATTTCTCATATAACTGAATTTCTATATAACCTATTGTAAGAATGGCATATATTGGGGCTACTGTTGTGCCCATGGAAACTCCAATTGTTTGTTTGAAATAGTGCTTATTTTGAATATATATACATAGTATAAGTATATATACTGTTACGGCCGAAATCTCGTACGAGTAACAAAGTAAAAGTTAAAGTCCAACAGGTTCACTTGTCTCGTCTAGTAGTTTATTATTTATGACACAACAGTCTACTTCGGTGGAGCTCACCGAAGTTTATTACGTAATCAGTGAACAGTAATCAAGGCAATTGCACAATACATCAGATATTACATAATACATGAATCAATAACAGTCCAAACACAGGATATACCATAATATGCAATATACAAATGTGCACACAGATAGGTACCAGATAATTATAACCAAATACGCAACATCAGGCAAATTTGTCAACCCAAAACTAGGCACTAGGTAGTAAAATTGTGTAAATGATTTATGTTTTAGCTCCACAATGCTTCAGAACATTCGAACTTGATAGAAGTCAACCAGTAGTTTTGTCCTCTCCAAATTATCCAGAAAATTATTTAAATGACCTTTTTTGTCATTACAATCTGTTTGTGCCAGCCGGCTTGCTAGCTGTCATAAACTTTCACGGCAATTTCTCTCTAGAATCTTATGCTACAATTGCTTGTTCCGATTATCTTTATTTTCGTAAGTGATGGTTCTCAACATTTATATGAAAAATTTCTATTTAGACCTATAGCACTTTTAGACAGGTAATTGTAAGTGTTTGCTTTATATTTGTTTAGCGGTTCTTGGTAAAGTGTGTCGAAAACCAGAGGTTCCAATTTTTTTGCCTCCTGGAGAAGCTTATTTCTTTTTTCGAACAGACAATTATGAAGCACTACCTGGTTTCAATATGACAATATCAAATGGTCAGTTAATAATAATATGCCTATTCTATAAAACAATTTCTTTATTATTAGCTATGTTAATTTCCAAAAATCTTTTCACCAAATGATTCTTAGTGAAGCTGAAATTATGCATTTCATATCAAAGTGCTAATGAAATTGATGTGCCTCTGCCTTTCCTAATGAGCTAAATAAGATTGAATTCAATATGATTGAATCGACGAACTTTTGTTACAGCTAATAATAAAATATAAACAGCTATATGTAATATTCGTATTATCTAGTGGGCATTTAAATTGCATCAGTCACCTAACAAACTTTTCAGTTATCAGAGGAGACCAAAGACTACTACAAAATATTTAAGCAAAATTGTTCAATGTTTCAAATCTAATTTTAAATACTACTGCTCTGCGATGACTAAACTCACTGGAGTTAGACTTTACAGGGCTGTAAATAATTCTTTATGAATTAAAATGCTAAAGCTCATTGATTTCTTACATTTGACTTTATATAATAAAAGTCATTTGCTAATTAAATATGTTAATTCTCATTTAAGAATGAAATTAGCTTCATCAAGTAATTTATTTTTACAAAACTGGGAACTAGATATAATTAATAACATTTTCTAACAGATTTCTGTTTCAGCTACCCAATGCTCCAAAACATTCAAACTTGATGGAAATCAACCAGTAGTTTTGTTGTCGACAAAGTAACCTAAGATGATTTTAATCATCTTGACTGTTATTACAAGCTGATTGTACCAGCAGACTACCAAGCTGTCATAACCTCTCACGGCCCGGTCTCTATCGAATCATATGGTAGAGGTGGTTGTTACGATTGTCTTTCTTTTCGTAAGTTATCATTCTCAAAATTGATATGAAAAATTGCAATTTAGACCTATAGGACGTTTAGATATGTAATCGCAAATGTTTGCATTCCATTTGTTTATCAAATTTTGGTACCGTGTGTCGAAAGCAATGGCGTCCAATTTCTCTGCCTCCTGGAAATACTTCCTTCAGTTTTCTAACAAGCAGTCATGGTACAAAAGGTGGTTTCAATATGACAATAGATATTGGTGAGTTTATAATGCTTTGCATATAATATTTGTAAGTGTGATGTGCATATTTTTCGTAGATACATTTTTATTAGACTTGCCCTATATAAGATCGTTCAAAAGGGTAATTTCGCAATTTCTATCTTGTCATTTGTTTGGTCTCTGTGTACCACATTTTATCAAAATCTTTTCAAAAGTGCCTGGGATTCACAGATGTGATATTTTTCATTTTAGGCCTTATGAAAATAGCTGTATAACTGGTTGTATAAATCTTAATTTTTAACAGATAGAAACATAACTGAAAAACATAGCTTTGAAGGCCATATGACTTCATATGTTAAATATACGAAAATAAAAGTATACAAAAATCAAGATTTGTAATGATTGAATGTAGTGTGTAGATTTCTCCTCTCTTAATGATGGGCTTAAATTTAATTAACAAGATTCATTGAAAAATCATCGGCAGTAATGATTTCCTGGAATGTTGGCTCGCTAAGATTAGTTTTTTGAGCATTGTGAATTACAACATTGTGGCCCATTAGGCCAATCTATACCCATTTCAAACTTTTATTCTTTTCTAATATCTTATGGATATCATACATACTTATATTTTCTTTGATGTTCTGTATTTCTTCGGGTATTCCATCTGTTGATTGATTCTGCATTGTCAAATACAACATTCTTGATTATCATGCCAATCATTAACCATTGAATGAAACCTTTTATTCATTTAGTGATGTTTATAAACTCTTATGGCAGGTATACACAATTCCGTTTTCTTTGAGTTTCATTATAGTAGCAGGACTGTCAAGTTGTATTCTTTAGAGAGCCCACGTTCTCTCTGTGAGATGATTCAATGTCTCGGTAATAAGAACAAAGTCAAACTCATCCATCTCGTTAACATCAGTTGGAAGGTGAAGAGGGCAGTTGAAAATTGGAAACTGGCAGAAATTGTACTGATACCTAAAATAGCCAACCACTCTCTACTTGAAAGAGATGGGTATAGAACTGTAAACTTAACAATCGAGTTGCACAAAAATACTAAGAACGTTAGAGTAATGTAAAAATTTTACAAATTTGGATAAAAGTGTATACATTTTATTTCAGAAGTTAATGATATGGTCTCTATGTATGGGAATGCATGTTGTCCATCCAAAAACCTATTTACTCATTTTCTTTCTGAAAAATTTTCTAGAATAGCTTTGAGGATATCACACTGTCCGATTCTCAACTCTTTCCATAATCCAAAGTGGTGTCCAGCTTATTCTGAGAAGCCTATGGTAGAACCACATCTCTGTAGGTTCTATTTTTGCTTTGTCCTTTGCTTTCATGGCCCACGCATCGGCCCTGTAAGACATAACTGTTCAAACATGTGTTTTCAGGATCTTTATTTTCAAGCTGATTGAGAGGTCTTTGTCTTTCCAGATAACTTTAAGGTCAAGCATTCTCTTTTTTGCCATTGTCAAAGATATTAAATTGTTCGAAAAGTTGAGTACCACTTTCACATTTTTCACAATTGTCCACGTGTTCAGCTATTGGTCCCAAACGATTGTGTTCCTTGATTCTTGTAGCTAAATGTCGACGAGTTTGCCCAATGTTTTTTTGGCCAGAGCTTTTAAAGTCAAATATTTGTCTAAAACTTTTCAAATGTATTCTTATCCTATGTATTTTAATAACAAAACTATTTTGAAAACTTTTGTCTCAAAAATTTTCTCTATACATTTCAAATTCTGATCCTAATAATGATACCCCTTTTTTTCTGTTCCATTATTTGGTTTCACATCCATGCAGCTGACCAAAAAACTTAAAACAAAAGAAACATACCAATCAGTATATCCTTCAAAACAACAAAGATAGTCAATGTTTTCTTTAAATTTAAGTCTGAGGATGTAAAGTGAATTTACGAAACTAGCCACTTTTATGAATAAACATGGCGGTATAAAAACCTTCCTCCAGTTTATAGATCCTTAAACAACGATTCTCTAAATCTATTTTCTCTTATATCATTTTATAGACCTATAATCAATTTTCAGTTTTCTAAAAATTAATGAAGCATCTTTTTTTTAAATGGTTGCTCTAGCCAAGATCACATAACCCGCTCGAAAAAGTTGAACAATTTGGACTAAAATTTTGGTCAATAAAATCCATTTTGACATTGTAACAATGAAATTTTCAACATTTATGTTTATTATATTTTTTCAGACATCCAATATTTGTATAAATTTAAACGAATCAAAGCAAATCTTTTTAGCGACATTTTTCAGCATAGCCAAAATACATTGAACAATCCTAACTAGAGTACCGTGCAAATTAATTGCAACCCCATTGACAAAGTGCAAATTACGATGTTAGATTTTGGAAATGCCTAATTTATTTTGAAAAATATAAATTAAATCAGAATTTAAAATCTAAATTATTCGCAGAAAAATCTCATTTTCTCCAAGTCTGCTCCAACATGCCAGATTACGCCTCAAAATATCCGCGACCTGTGGTCATTCACTACATTATCCAAGGCAGTAATCAAGCAGAAACAGCAATATATCTAAAGCTTTAAAAAGTGGACGGTGAGCCGAATCACCAGCCGGTATCGCACTACCATTACAATTTTTGCAACCCGCACAGAGCTCTGTGGACGCCGTCGCATTATTGGTCCAGCAGCTACTGCACGTCGTCGTCTTGCTCGCGCCTCCATCGGCGATCCACGCCTCACATCACGCCAGCTACAGCAGGAAGTGGGTGGGATGGTCATGCAGGCGCCACTCGAGCACTGTCAGGTGTCACATTTCGTGTGCAGGACCAGAGGAAGAATCAACGACGCACACACTGTGCAACCCAGGTCAAGGTTATATTTTGGGGCTGCATCACCAAATGAGATGGGCCTGGTACCATAGTGCCTATCCATGGCATCATAAATGCAGATCGTTGTGTGGACATCCTTCTGAATCATGCCGTGCCTGCAACCAACGGTGGCAACCTCATATTTATGCACTCCTTGCATCAGAATGGCGTTCGAGTACTGCCCTGGCCCCCATTCTCACCAGACATGAATATCATTGACAATATCTGGTCGCTTCTCAGATTCAAGGTCCACCAGTGTGCCTACAACGCCCGCCCCTAGCGGATTGCAGCAGATATGGCACAATGATGTTGACTTCATGTGGATGATTCAAAATCCCTATGGAAGAACAATGCAAATCGCATCGCCAAACTCAGTCGCGCTAGGGGAGGTTACACTGGATATTGAAACTTTTTTATACACTGGAACTCTTTTTTAGACTACAGGATTATCTTTACTAATTGGTACTGTAATTATGCTTAAAAATTACTTGTAAAATAAATAATCTCATATTAATCTAAACGTATACTGGGGTTGCAATTAATTTGCACAGTACTGTAACATGAGGCGATTTAACTAAAAAAATAGGTAAACATTATCCGTAGGCGTATTAACATGTACTTTCCATTTATTTTCCAAATAAAAAATAGAAAACAAATTCTCCCGCGACACTGGGCGTGTCCTGACTTTGTTGGAGGAACGTAGAAATATACAAAGATATATCTGTGTATGTTTCTATCTCTGATTTTCATTTTCTTTGAAATAATATAATGCAATATATTTCAATTCTATGGTTTTTGCTCACAAACTATGATATAGTATTTTGTATATTTCTTTCATATTTAAGCAAGATAGTGATGACCTTTCCATGAAACAACATTTAACAGGATATATTTTTCAAACATACCTATACAATACATAACAACCTGATTAACAAAACAAATCAGATCTCAAATTAAAAAGAAGACTTTCTGTATACTAAATGTGTATTTATTCATATAAATATAATGTGAAACAAGGCTACGTCATAACTGTCCAATAAATATAAGGAATGCATTGTTTAAACAAATAATAATACATTGGTAATAATAAATAAGCAGAAAAATAGATAAAAGTAGGTACTACATGTAGCATTCATATTATCCCTGTCAGTAATATATTTTGGTTCCCAACGTGTAAAAAATATGACCGGTTTTATATAAAAGAAGAAAACCCGAATACACTATTGAACTATATTATAAAACTCATTTCAACGATTTTTTCTTTGGATTTATAGAGAGCTAGGTAAAGTAGGTACTTCATAAAACCCAAAGAAAAATATTGCTATTTATAGAAATATTCTATGGCCAAATAAATATTGCCCACTTTAGAGGAGGGTGGTTTTAATGGCTAAAAATAACCTGGCAAGCCACTGAATGGCTCGATTCATTCAAGACAACATCAATATCGTTTTTCTTCTTTTACCAGCGCCGTTTTGGTCGGCCCTCCAATTCTGGGGGGATAGAGCCCACCCCACCACAGAGACAACAGCACATCTGTGATAGTTGGGGGCGGAAATTAATGGCAAATCGCAGACAAAAATCATGTAAATAATAACTTTAAAAAAAAAACACACACACACAAGGTTGAAATACTGAACTTGACGAGTTGGTTGATCAATTCTAATAAGCCAACAACCTTTTGCAAACTTCCAACACAACCAACCGCACCCAGAAACAGGTGGAACTTCAAAATAAGAACAATGGACGACTACACCGCCGACATGATGTGTTTGGAGTTTAAAATACCTACCTCTATGCACGGAACTATTGCAGTATAAAATTTCAGTTTTTATTGATAAAAAAAACAGAGCCAAGAGAAATACAGCTACGCCTTTCACGTGACTACATAATATGCAAAAAAAAACAGTTGACTAAAACAATAACAAAAATGGTTATTTTAAATAGTTCTATCCCTCTAATGATTGAAAAGCAAAAGCAATATTACCAGCAATAAACCAGAACACGGAGAGATAATAATAGGCACTTCATGAATTCGTTTCAAGGTTGAAATACTGAAATTGACGATTCGGTTGACCAATTTGAAAAGTTCTAATTTTAGTAGATAAAATCAATAACTCTGACTTGATAAGCAGAAGGTTTCAAGCAAATGTTGTTTTTGCTTTCAGTGGCAAATGCTAAACTGGAAACTATGTTAATTTTGCATAGCCTTAATTAATGCTAAACTGCGAGAAATGCTTCTAAAGCACAGATTTGCATATTTCAACACAAGAATAGCTCTACAAGCTAGCTAGCCGCCTTGCTCGAGTAGTAGAGGACTTTTGAAAATAGGCTAAACTTTGGACAGCCGTAGTTCGCAGAATTTAAATACTCGAATAATCAAACTCAATCATTAGTTTAAACTTTGCCATTTATTAACAAAAGTGCACATTTCATAGAAATCGGTTCAGTGGTTTTCGACTTGAATTCGTACACTTTGTAGAGACTCTGATGATGTTTGTGCCAAAGATTTAACCGACTTCGATTAAATTTGACAACGGATTTTTAGTCTTTTTCCCAAAAGTATTCTATAGATTACTTTTGGGAAAAAGACTAAAAATCCGTTGTCAAATTTTTTGAAATGCTACAAATGTATGCCACCAAACTTTACAAAAGACCTTTCATTTAATCAACTTTCTAGTGAGCAAGGACCTGGCCATAAAGATCAAGTACATAAAATGTATAGATTTATATATATTCCTATAACAATAATCAAATATTGATTTTCCAGGCGCATTTTGAACATGTCTTTAGTCATCAGTTAAAATTAACAAAGAACGTGTTTCCAATTTAGGATTTAGCATTAAAAGCAAAAAAGACATTTTATGAAACTCCCCTATACAGCGATTCATTTTTTATAAAAAAATTCAAAATCCCGTAAACTTTTTCATTTTTAGGTTGTAAATCTAAAAAAAATCCTGTTGTGTGAAAAATTTGGATATTTTACTACAAAAACCAGTTGGTTTGTGCCTAAGTGCTATTTTCACCTCAGTGACCAAACCTACACATCTTCAGCTTCGTAACTAGTTGAAATTCCTTAGACAAATCAAAAGAAAACCGGAAAAATGACAACCATTGGTCTAAAACCTGTTCTCATGAACCATCATTATTTTATGTTAGACCTTTTTAAGCCTTCCGTTTGTGTCCACTTTGTAGTCAGACGCGTTACGTTACGTAATCACTGAGTTTCCACAGTGATTTAGTTGGCAGTGG
Source organism: Parotoplana pacifica (assembly GCA_034780595.1). Taxonomy (NCBI): domain Eukaryota; kingdom Metazoa; phylum Platyhelminthes; order Proseriata; family Otoplanidae; genus Parotoplana; species Parotoplana pacifica. The sequence goes on from JAUYWI010054078.1 coordinate 9,625, forward strand.
TTGTTTTGATAGAGTTCCCAGTTTCAGATAATATGCGCATACATAAAGTAGAGTCCAAACTGTAAAATAATTACTTCATCTAATGTCAACATTTAGATAACTTTCAATAAATTTCACAAATACTTCACGTCCAAATTACACTCACTTCAATCTTTCTTAGGTTTTATGATAAATGATACAATTGCATAGCGAATACATTAGCCGTGGAATGACAAAACAATTTTTAAAATTCTTTTTTATTCAAAGAAACACTTTTTATCATTGTCAAACAAAATAAAAATTGTAAGCCAAGTGTGTTTCTGAAGCAAAAATCCACCAATAGTCATTCACATCTAATATTTTCTGGAGAGAAAGAATGTTGAAAATGATGGAGATACGTTAGTGCTGATTTAACACGAATGAGAATTAATGCAGCATAGAAAGCGGGTTGACTTTACACAAACACCGTGTTAGTAATTTAATAACAGAATCATTTTATTAGCAGTGACACAGCTTCACCAAGCTAAATGCTTTTGGACTGGACAAATTGGGTGTAAAACCCGAATCCACGGAATCTGAGTCAGGTAATTTTGGGATTCCATGATCAAAGTGATAGTTTTGTGAATCTACATACACCAAACACCCCGTTCAAAAGAAACGCCACCACACCCTTCTTCAATACAATCTTTGTATGTTAGCTTTGTCAGGGAATCGATAAAATTGGCGGGGCCAGCGTCTCAACCAGCCATTCCATGTTGTGTACACAATTCTCTGCAAAGCTAATACTGGGCTTGTGACGTCATAATTTTTATGAAAATTGGATTTATCCAACTGACTCCAGATCTGGTGGGTAGAACCATAAGCACATAAAAAGTGCTGCAATTCTGAATACCCCCCCCCCCCAATTATCGATTTTTTGATAAGCAACTTATTTTTATCGTTTTATGTAATATTTGCACATTTTCTTTTACTTTTATGCTTTGATATGAAATATACGAACATTTTATATTGCTCAGGCTGTGATTGTGCCTAGCGGATGAGGCCGAAATAGCTGTCCTGGGCTATCATTTGCGAGTAGTATGAATGAGTAGTATATTTTTATCAAAGTTTTCCTGTTATTTTTTCAAAAGTGTACCAAATTTCTAACCAATCATCCACCCACTAGATAGGAGGGGGGCAGTGTTTTAGCCTATAGGATGTGGCGTATCTTTTGATCCTGCCACTAGTCATTTTAAAAAGAGGGGGTAAATAAATTCAAGCTGAAGTTTCCTAGGTGTGGCGGGACTCCGTTGACGTGATATACGCAGGTCATAGATTGAAATTCTGTTATACAACTTCCAATCATTGAAAAAAAAAACAATTTGCATATCACGAGGATACTTCTTCGCGTAACAGTTGACTATTATACCTTCCTACTATGTGGGTGTATTTGTTTGCCTGGAGAGTTACTATTTTTATCTCGGTAACCAAATCTTGTGGATAAACAGCCGCGCCCAGAAAAACATGTGAACTACAAAAGAAGTAATGTATATGCGCCATGATGGGTTTGGAGTTTAAAGCACTGAGCTATTGCCGTAGAAAATTTTAATTTTTATTGTTAAGAGAACTACAGCAACGCCTTTCACGTCGTTACTACATACGCACAAACTGGTTGACTTAAAACAATAACAAAAATAGTTGTTTTAAAAAGCAAAAACAATATTATTAAACCAGAACACGTACTTATTTCTACTTCGTGACAATCTGAAATGCCTGTCCACTTTCTTCTAAATAAGTCGGACCTCTTGTTCCCGATAACTTAACCCTTCGCCGGTTGAGTTATTATTCAATATCGGACGCTATTCCATTTCCTGACAAACAAACCAGATGATGGGTGTCATTCCAATCCAGCTCATCAAAAATCCCATTTTATCATGAAAACGCCCCCCCCCCCCCACCCAAATTTCGGAGTTATTCCGTAACTGCTATTCCGCACAATTAGTTCTGATGTAGTGACGAGTACAACAGTTGGACAAAACCAGTAAACATTTTATACGAACTATGACCGCTAGAACAAAAATAGTTTATGCAAAGATCGTGACTAGTCAGTCCAAATATATGCCTAACGGAACAGAAGACATATAGAGAAACTAAGTCATTCAAGGAGGAGCTCCCAGAAACTACCTATAGAGTACACGAGCCAATACATTCACAATTAAAACAATAAAATCGACAATTTCTGGACATTTTATCATAAAATACTTCTTGTAACTGTTGGATATCTAACTACATGCATCTGAATTGGGCGCTTTCTGCATCTCTATAAAGGGCTCCTAGCACAACGCCCAAGAATGAACAAACCAGTAGAGAACTCATTCAGCCCACCCAAATTATGCATAGATATATAACAACTACAATAAGCTGAATCAAATATCCAAATTTATATTTTTCTATCGATTAATTTCAAAAAGTTCCACTCTTAATAGATTTTATATTAATGTTGTAGGTAGGTACATTTCAATACCATTCATCGTTTTAATTGTAGAACCGGTCAGTACCCATACACAATATTCAAAATCTTATCTACGTGACAATCATTTAATTGGAGGAAATGGGAGAAATTACATTTTCACCAGATATTTCAGATTAATTTACACAGATTAACTTGATACCCTTTTCTCCAACAACCTGTTTCATTTCTCTTTCTCTATGGATTCAACATGTTATTATTTAGTTAACTACAAGTCACGAAACCAGCCCTTTCTCTGGCTTCTATTTAGTTCATTTCCACCATGATAATTCAAATAAAATATACTGACTATAGAGTAATTTAATATCTATGAATACTCTCCAAAGTCAGTGTTGCTAGCAGGCAGAGAAATTAATTAACAAAAGCAGCTACCGATATCTCTGTGCATGCATAGCTTTATCAAATTAATCTGCGTATGTACTATTCGGTAGACAACTTCCAACTCAATTAGCAATGATTACTAAAAACAAAAAGACGGCCTGTGGGATGTAACACTCACCCACAGCAACCAAACAGGAGGACTAAACTGTCTCAACGTTCATTGGCTGCTAACAGGACGGTAAGGTTAGGTAGGGTACATAGAAATCACATGAGCCAACTGTTGTTCCCACACAGTCACACAACACATATTCGGCGGCAACTGGCGCTCGCGGCCGCCAACTCGGTGGCCGATTTCAGGGACAAAATGGAAGTCGAAAGTGGAAGCAAGTGATATGTACAATTTGGTGCACAGCTGAAATTATTGGTTTGTTATGTGTTTCTGACCGTCTCCGCGTTCTAATGAGGTTTCTACAAAGTAAAATGGCGCACATTGAAATCAGAGTTAATATTCTTGAACAGATTGTTACTAAGAGGTAGTACTGCTAATGCTTCTGTTGCTGAGTAATTAATGAGTAATTAATGTGTAATTAATGTGTTCTTCTTCTTCAAAGAAATACCATAATGTAAACAAAACCATTTCCACCTTTATTTTCTAGGATAATTGTAGATAAAAGGGAGAAGGTATTTTGGGAATTGTGGAATACTTGAAATAGCAGAGATTTTTTCCACTTTGCTCAAGTGTACGAGATACCAATATTGGGAGGGGGGGGGGCATATGGTCCATTGGTACATGACATAGGATCTATAAATATAGACGTCTGCCGTGATCTACGCGCTGTATGGGCCCATCAGGGTGGCTAGCTTGGGCCTCCTAATGTTAATATCACTGTGACAACAATTAAAAAAAAGATAATGACTGACAAAAACATTATAATTATAAAACTGTTTTACTAATTAAATTAATCAATTCTACTACTGATAATGATTAAGTAGTATAAATATATAAACACCTGTGCTAAAAATAAAACAAATTCAGGGTGGCGACAGCAAAGTATTGATGACAAAAATTCATCGAATAAAATTATCCCTCTACATAAAACAAATTAATAGACAAGCTGGTTAGATTAGTTCTTCGGGTGGGAAACTCTCTTGACCAGCAATGAGCAGATAATTTGACTCTTTAAACTCAAAAGCTACAATTGAACTAACTATAAACTGCATTTCAAATAAAAATTAAAACGATTTTTAAAGTTCTTCGGAAACTTAACAAATGTGCCAAATTTCCTTGAAATCGGTTTAAATTTAGGCACAAATATCGGTGCAGAAGAAAGAAAGGAATAAATAATTTCAGAAAAATAGCTAACTTTAGCCAGTCATAGTTCGCAAAGCCAATGAACCTAAAATGTGCTCACCTTGTCAACATCTATCGACCAAATTTTAAATTGTACGAGCTAATGAATGTCTATAAATTGACCTGTTTCAGAAGTCCTTCGTAGTGCGATTCGTAGACGATCAAGCAATGATAGCAGACTCAGAAAAAGGACTACAAAACCTTGTAGACAGCTTAAATAGTAAGCAAAGGATTTCAACATGAATATGACATAAAGAAGACAAAGGTAATGCGAGTTTCAAAACATGGGTAGGATCAACTGAACATTACAATTAACAATCAATAAGTTGAACAAGTCAAAACCTTCAAATACCTTGGAGCAATTATAACATCGAAACATGTGGGAAACAATAATCAGAAGAAAGAAAATTTGGATTGGACATATAATACGTGGCGAAGGAATGGTCAAAGCAATTCTGGAAGGTAGATTTCTAGGAAAACATGGAATGGGGATGTTAGAAGAATTAAAACCAAGAACCTATAGAGAATTGAAGGACCGGGCAGGAAACCAAGAAGGATCGATAGATTTGCTTCCTAAATAGTTGCACTGAATTTTAAAATAGATTGAAGTTAATTAGCAAAGTGAAGTGTAGGTAAATATTATAGAAATTATATAGATCGAAATTTGAAGTATAGTTCATTATTATATTGAAGCCTTCTTTCGATGACTGTTCTCATTGTTCCCATTGCTTCTCTAGTGCCGATTATCGTTTCCCTTTGTTTCTTAAATAAATTCTTCAATTTCGTCATATAACGCTTCGATTTCGTTGTCGCCGTGGTCTGATGTTGTCACGTATGTATCCTTGTATAATTTCTATGTTCATTCGGTTCTGCTTCTAATACTGTTAATATCATCCGTTCTGTTTTCTTTATTATTTTGATAATTCTTCCTGAGTGATGTTGATCGAGGACTATGGCTACTCCTTGTTGGTGATTATTGCCTCCTGAGTAGATGATTCCGTAACCGTTGTTTATGAACTCTCTAGATGCTTTCCATCGTGTTTCGCATAGTCCCAGGATGTTGATTTTAAATGTCTTCATTTCTTAGAGAACATTTTCCAATTTTCCATCTTGTAGCAATGTCTGCACATTCCAAGTTGCAATCCTTAGTTTTTTTCTAGAGTCCGGCTGTCTCAGATGGTCTGAGTACTTAACCCAGTGAGTCTTAGCACCCCTACTCGACTAGTTTAATCGCCACCGTAACCCAAGTTCGCCGAGCCGCCGGGAACTAGGATCCGTGTTTCTGTTGTAGATGTCCTGGATAATAATCTGTGGACTTATATTCACAGTAGTTTCGGCCTTGCATTCTGTAAAAGCTGTATGAAGCCATTATCTAGATTGAATCTGTATAAGCCTTCAACATGTTATTGCGGGTAAGTAATTATATATCACTTGTACGTTAAATAAGGTATTCATTATATCCGTTGTCTGTAATGCTCCTCCACAAATAATGAATGTCCCCTTTTGCCAGATAACAAAGAGCAGTAGGTCAAATTAATGAGATCTATCCGGGAATCGATCCTACGCCGGGATCCTACCTATGGTTCCTAGGCCCCTATAGCAACCACTTAACCATCTACGCTACTGGGTAAAATTGCGATTTACATTATATAAACAGTACATATAAGAAAATATAAAGCTTGAACTGAAAAACTATAGCGAGTCCCGTTACTCATTGTAATTTTATTACCAAACCTGCATAAACATTTCCCTCGATGATACGTTTAAATCTGTGGACATTATTTTACTTCATAATTAAATCTATAAAATTTCTATAATACATATTTACACGTTTTTAATTTACCTCAAATTATTTTAAATGTCAATGAATTTATTTATCAAGCATTTATCGGTTTTAGTCTATGCATTCATAACAAGGTTACTTATCTCTATAGAGTTTTACTCCATATACCCTGGACTACTTCTTTGTGACGGAGAAATACTTTATATTACTTCCATAAATATATTTTTATGCTATTCATATCTGTCTGTCGCTCTAGGTGGCGTCCTCGTTGCCAAGGGTAGCATGCACTATTAGCTTCCACCTCGTTCGGTCCTGCGCTTGTCTCACCAGCTGTTCTTCTGTGCACCTTGTTTTCCCCCACTTCTTCACATCGTCCCACCACATTCTTCTTGGTCTGCCTCTTCCTTTCTTTCCTTCTAGCTTTCCAAGCAACATTTCATTCTGAGGGCCGTAAAAACGTTGTTTATTACGTTGTTGCTGTTTTTTTTAAATGTCTAAGAAACTATTTTTAGTGTTCAACATACATAACTAATAAAATCTAAGAACAAATGTCTCCATTTAATGATATACTTACGTCACATTTACATAATCAAATTAAAAACTGTACATTCAGGCACTTTCATATTTCGATTTATATTTTCAGGCACATGTTCATTTTTGTGTCTTTAAACCATTGTTTAGCTTTACAATCTAGCTTGCTGAGGGCCAAATTTTAGCGCAATCTTGGCGGGGCGTACTTCTGAAGTTTTAGTCACACTATCTATGGTTTTAATCACAATATCTATAGTTTTAATCATAATATCTATGGTTTAGGTATTAACTTCATTGTTTTTAATAATAATATCTATGGTTTTAATCACAACATCTATGGTTTCAATCACAATATCTATGGTTTTAATCACAATATCTATGGTTTTAATCATAATATCTATGGTTTTGATAATAATATTTATGCTTTTTAATCATAATATCTAAGGTTTAGGTATTAACTTCATTGTTTTTAATAATAATATCTATGGTTTTAATCACAGCATATATGGTTTTAATCATAATATCGCGTCCTAAAGATTTGATAGTTTTATTACAAGTCCAAAAATTCAGTCTTCAGTTGCTCAGTTATGATTGGTAAATTCTGTAGCCACTCAAAGGGTTCACTTATAGGGATCACTCAAAGGGGTCACTCAAAGGGGTCACTCAAAGGGTTCAACTATAGGGATCACTCATAGGGATCACTCAAAGGGGTCACTCAAAGGTGGTCACACAAAGGTGGTCACTCAAATGTGGTCACTCAAAGGTGGTCACTCAAATGTGGTCACTCAAAGGTGGTCACTCAAATGTGGTTACTCAAAGGGGTTACTCAAAGGAGTTACTCAAATGTGGTCACTCAAATGTGGTCACTCAAATGTGGTCACTCAAAGGGGTCACTCAAATGTGGTTACTCAAAGGGGTCACTCAAATGTGGTTACTCAAAGGGGTTACTCAAATGTGGTTACTCAAAGGGGTTACTCAAATGTGATTACTCAAAGGGGTTATTCAAAGGTGGTCACTCAAATGTGGTCACTCAAATGTGGTCACTCAAATTTGGTTACTCAAAGGTGGTCACTCAAATGTGGTCATTCAAATGTGGTTACTCAAAGGTGGTCACTCAAATGTGGTCACTCAAATGTGGTTACTCAAATGTGGTTACTCAAAGGTGGTCACTCAAATGTGGTCATTCAAATGTGGTTACTCAAAGGTGGTAACTCAAATGTGGTCACTCAAATGTGGTCACTCAAATGTGGTCACTCAAATTTGGTTACTCAAAGGTGGT
>JAUYWI010054089.1:0-25058 GCA_034780595.1 Parotoplana pacifica
AATCAAAACTATGTAATCGTGTGTATCTTGTTCTACACCCAAGCTGAAGCATGATAAGATGGCCAGTCAAGCTCAGTCAATGATTATGCCTAGTTGATGAGGCCCAACAAGGCCGAAACAGCTGTCCTGTGCTATCATTTGCGAGTAGTATAGATAAGTAGTATATTTTTATCTAAGCATTCCTGTTTTTTTTATTATTACTCTTTAAAAAACATTACTATGCATTTGGTAGGAATTTATATCGTCCAAAATATTAGATTTAACTTCATAAACAAATAAAATACTAATATCATGCGACAATTTAAAAGGTTTGCAGTTTTTATTCTCTTTTTAATATTTGTGCATTATACGAGATTTGTACAGATTAAAGAAATAAAGAAGATTTGAAGTTATTAAAACGACTGAGAAATTTTAGTCATACGGAGATTAATTTTATGTAAAAGGAATCAATCAAGAGTTTGTTTTATTACAAAGCAAACATAATTTCGTTTGACAAACTAATTTATTTCTTGTGTTTGTACTAAAGTGCGAAACTTAATTATTTTGTCTTTTGGCCTTGTTTCGATTCTTTATAGATTTCAAATCGAGACCTCGTAAAAGCAATTTTGTAGAAAACTATTATTTTGTTAAAACATAAATACTTTTATTAGTTTATGTTAAGAGTAATAATGAAAAAAACAGGTATAATTTGATATAAATATACTACTTATTTATATTACTTGTTAATGATAACCTATGACAACTGTTTTATTAGGCCTCATCAGCTAGGCTTAATCACAATGAGCAGTTTAAACTGTTCGTAGAAAAGTGAAGAGCCTTTGCATAAGAAAAGAGAAAGTAGAAGAAAATCAGAAAAACTATATTAATTTTATGGAAAACAAAAAGGTTACAGAAACATAAATAATTAAATAATCATTGACATTTCTAAAATAATTCTCTAAAATATCTCATTTGTATTTGCATGTGGCTAACTGTGGATTTCATAGCTGCTTTTGTCTATAGGTTTTGGCATAAAAATGTAAAAGAAATATTGACTAATGCCTACATTTGAATATAATTTAATTACTAACTTTAAGCAAAATTTTAAAAAAAGTTGAGTGTCTTTTCTAAATGTGCAAATTTCACTAAGTACCTACTGTACATATATAAATCTTAAACTTGGTTTTTATAATTACGGCTTAAGAAACAACTGTATAACGTGTACTTAGAGATTTCAAATATTTAAATGGCTGCCAGGTAGATTTAATAGCAAAACGAGGCCGGTAAAACGGAGGACAAATTAAAAAATAAATGAAAACAATATTTATCTAAATGTTGGATGGAAGAACAACACTTACACTTCTAATTTATAATTATCTCAGTTTGACTACGTATGTATACTGTTATTGTTACATATCTATTCAAATTACTAAATGATAACAAACTGATTTCAAGAAATCCGACCTTCTCAGGAATAACTAATCTGATATCTTTTACTGGGAAATCAAAACAAAAATAGATAAATCTAAGTAAATAGATCTTCTTTTATTTCCAATCGGACACGTATGTAGGTAGGTATAATGAAAAAAATTATTTACATTTAAAAAAGATCCAAAAGTATGTTAGCTCAAATCAGTAAAATTGAAATCATTTTCAACTGTTAGGTCTTACAAGTATGGATATTATATTGCATTAAAGTTAATTATAAATTCACAGTTGCATCAATAAATTAGTAAATTTGTTGCTTTGCAGTATTGGTGAACCAGCTCACTCTAAGAAAATTCAGGATAAGGTTTCATTTGCTCAAACAATCATTGACTTTAGTTCTGTATCAAATGTTTCGCAAACTAATTTATTATCCCAAGCCACAGTTTCTAAGTAGAACGTTGATTAAAGGAAAGTTCATATATAGTAACCAAGGTTTCATTTGGTGAAATACCAATTTACGAACGTTATCAATGTTATCTTATATCATTCTCTCAAGAAAACCGGGTAAACAAATATCTCTCCATTTTCAGTATTAACGTGTAAAATGATATCTTTTACTTGAACATAAAAACAAATTCGATAAAGTAAAAGGATGCATTTATTAATTTGCAAATAGCCACGTGGGTATACAGATTTTTAAGTAACTGCTTTTTAATAAAATCTATGAAATACAAAACGTAGGTAGGCATCGCTAGTTGAGACAAAGTCGTTACAAAATGACGGTTCTGTAAATTAATTCGAGGTGGGATTCACCGACGATTGGTTCTGGTCGTCTCTGGACAGGTGTGTATTGGTCATAATTTGTTTGATCGTGAGATGGCGCGATCCAGGCAGTTTGAAAATGTGCCTCTTTATCAACACTTCCATTCCTCTGCGCATTCTTGAATCAAGGACGAAGTAAAACACCTGAAGCAGAGAAAGGTGCATTTGCAAAACAGCAAACGATTATGGTACAATCAATTGTTTTTTTTATGCATTTGTAATTATTTTCCCATCAATTATAGACTATGAATTTGTTTAGTTATTTGGCGTTGATTATTTCTCAAATTTTACAAATCAATAATTCAAAAGTCAATGCGTATGGAATAAAATAATGATTTTATGGATTGCCGTGTATCTAAATAGCTCATTTTTTGGAGAGAGAGAAAAAGAATAAAATGGCGCCGAAACAAATTAAAATTTATTTGGCTGCCAAACAAAGATAATGGAAATTCATTTCAGTGTCTTCCATTATTAGGTGATGCTTACCGGATTCACTGCAAAACCGAACCGGAAAAGAAATTTGATCCACAGTGTTGCTGAGATAAAATCAACTTGGTTATATTGCCCGGTGTCGCCAATGATCCACTGTGGAAACATCGATACGAGAAGTAGTACACTGCATGGAAACATGGCGCCCGTGCCATGGGAATTGCGCATCGCCTGTTGCCGTGAAACGCCCTTACTGACGGTCAGAAGCTTGACAAAGATCATGAGATAGGCCAGAAATGACACAGTCAACGGAACATATATGGTCAAGGAGGCTAGCACCAGAGTGGGCGTATTGATCGTGTACTCGCGACAATCTCCGACAAGTTCGTCCATTCGGTAAACCACCCACGTGCCATAACCGCCATACAAATAAACCATCGAAAACGCTATTGAAGCACAGAACCAAACCAAAAATGCTGACCGATTTTTCACGTAACGTTTGTAAACCAAGGGTACATAGACAGCAGAAAAAAATCGATTGAGAGCCACCAGCATCTGGCCAATCACAGAAGCCGTATAAAACACAGCGTATATAGAACTTTCCCAGATACAGAAGACTGTGTCGCCAAGCAGAATATGATATTTTATCAGATAGTAAGACTGCAGATTCTCACAAGGCATATGAAATGCATTGAGAGCCAGGTCGCTAATGGACACCCCAGCAACCAGCAAATAGTTCGGTCTGTGCAACTCTCGGTTCACAAATAAAACAGCAAACGTTAACAAGTTGCCAAGCGTCCCAACTTAACACTTTCAATTAAAATATCTTTTGTAGATATAGCAACCCAATAATCTGCTTTTCTATGAATCTGTCCTATAATCTAAAATATTAAGTTTGATTAGAAGATTGGATGTTCATGTACTGTGTAGGTAGGTGTATCTTGGTAATTTCACTACATCACCTTTGCTAGTGTTTTAAAGATTTTCAAAACCCAACAAAAAAAATCAATACTGTTCAGTCGTAGCTAAAAGTTTTGAAAATCACAAAAAACTAATACAATTAATTTCTGATTTAACTACAGTGAAATAGTATATTATTAAAACAACAATATCACTTATGGTGTTTTAATGTAATTTTGCTTGCTGTATGTGACGCTCTTTGTTGATTAGATGATTTTCCGTCAACTTTAAATTGTGTTGTATCTAGGAAAGCGAAGCAGTCTATTTATATGCCCTATACATAGTAATGAATGAAATCCAACCAAAAGATGTGCAAATATATACATAAATACGGCTTCAACATAAAAGCAACATCCTACAAGATCAAATCGAAATAATGATAACATAGGATATTTGTCATCTTGTAACAACTATTGAACTAAACTATATTTTTTAATATACAACCACACACACATTAAACTGTTTAGAATACCTCGCAGTATACCTGAACAAGGGGAGGGGGTCGAGGAAGAAAAGGAGGACGGGGGCAAGAAGAAAAAGGCCGAGGGGTAGAAAAAGACGGAAAAAGAAGGGAGGGGATGAAAAAAGAAGCGGGAAAGAAGGAAAAGGGGGAGGGGGTAGCAAAAAAGGAAACAAGAAGGGAAGGGAGGAATGAAGAGAAAGAGAGAGGGGAAAAAAGAAGGGAGGGAGCAAAAAAGCAGAGCAAAGGAAGAAAAGGGGGGAGAGGTAGTAAACAAGAAGGGAGGGGAGGAAAGAAGGAAAAGGAGTAGATGTAGCAAAAAAGGAAAAAAAGAAGGGAGGGGAGGAAAGTAGGGAAGGGGGTAGAAAATAAGGAAAAAAGAAGGGATTGGAAGGAAAAATGGGAGGGCGAAAGAAGGGGAGGCAGTGACAAAAAGGATAAAAAAGGAAAAGGGGGAGGGGTAGCAAAAAAGGAAAAAAAAGAAGGGTGGGGAGGAAAGAAAGAAAGAGGGGGAATCCACTGTTTACTCAAGATAAAAAATTTAGCCAGTGTGACTGAAAAAAGTCAATGGTCCCATTCTTTTCTTGGTGAATCAATTTTAACTAGCTTTGAAGTTGCAACTGAAGCATCCTGAATATCTGGACAGTCTCATTTTTTGGTGAAAAGATTTTTATGTATTGGACTTGTTGCAATTAAAATATCAGCACTGTCAATACAATCAGGTGAAGTAAAATCCAGTTCACAATGCAAACCATTGTCATTTGAAAACAAAGAGTTGTTGTTACCTTCCAAAACAATGTCATTTGAAAATAAGCATTGCTGTTTTTAAACTCAATGTTCAACCTGGCTTACTCCTGAAACATAGCGTCCTTCTATATCCTGTTCAAAAATGAAATCAGCTACATTTCCCAGAATTCATCATGTGATCCTGAAGAAATTGCTGAATCCAACATTTTTGTGATTTTTTTAGTAGGTGTCAGATAAAATTCCTGGGGTGAAACTCCACCATTTTTAAGTGTACAAATGTCAAACACCACATTAAGGTGAGACCTTGGAATTGAAGGTCCAATTCTACTGGAAGAAGGAAATGAAGAATGTAAAGCTTCACTCAAAATATATGAAGCTCCATTGCAGTCATTGGAGCACCTGGGGATGGATATTTTGTCAGAAATGGTTCAACATAAGTTATGCACTTATTAATACTGAGATCCATGTGTGCTTTTACACCATAATCTCTCAAAACATAGTTTTTCTGAGCCAACTGAGGTGCCAAATCTTAAAATAGAGCATGTATCATAAGAACTTTTTCTAGAATACACAATCATGTCAATAATATATGTCTTTATGAGTTCCTTTTTTCTGTTTCCTACTTAAATTGAAGAGCTGTGATAAGAAAACTGAAAGCTGTTGTGAAACTCTGTGTCATCCTTTCCATCAATTTTAAGCAAAATAATTGCATGAGGAATCTTGTTTCCCTTGGTAATGAAGGATTGTACAGCTGCCACAGATTAAAGTATTTGTACTGAAAGAATGGCAAAAAATAATATTGATTTCTTAAATACAGATTTATCTAAGGAAATTAAATTAATAAATCATAATATTAAATTTATTTTTATTAATTTGCTTTTATTTTACATAAAATTGTCATTTCTGCCATAATAAAAGTTTATTTACTGACAAGATATGAAGATACTCTGAATATAAATAACCACCATAAAAGTAAAAACTATGCAACAAGTTTTGTGATGAAATACAGGCAGGTGACTTGTAAATTTATTATTCAATTAGTTTTGAGTGTATTAGAATTTTCACATTGTGAAATCTAATATGAGAAAACATGTACAGCTACTTGTTGAAACAACAATTTGTACTTACATATTTGTAATTGAAACAATTTTTAAAAGTATAGTTTATTCATAAAAATTAACATGCCAAAATTTGCATAAAGCAGTATATCATGCTTTCTATAGAAACAATAGAATATCTAATTATAATAGAAAAAACTATCATATCAGTAAGCAACCTATAGAATGGACCTAGCCAAATGACATTCAATTTTTATTTAAAAAAAAAACATTCAGACAAGAAATAACTATCTATGCAACTCAACCATGTGTGTAGCAACAGTTACCAAAAGCAACATATGATTCTGATTGTTAAAAATGTTAAAATTTTCAATAATTTATATTTCTACAAAAAGATACATTTTCCTACTGAATTTTTACAAGGTAGGTAGGTACTTACCAAATCAAATGTCAGGACAGTTAGTTAATCAATATTCAGCATACAGTTGCCTGTGTACATAATCATTGTCATGTATTTTTAGACACTTCTACCTATAAATTAAAAATCCTCTGGGTCTGGTGTGTTTCGACAGGTTACAACTGAACTAACAATGTAGAGTGCAAAGCAAACTGAGGGGGTTAAATCATAAAATCTAGGCACAAAGGTCTGAAAATCCATTGCTCTATAGAGTATTTTAGTCAGTTTAGATACCTCTTATAAAATAACATTAATTATTTATCAGTATTATCAAAAACCTTAAAATGAGAAATTTTATATATTGTATCTAAATTATGTAACCATGGTTTAAATAGAATGATAGATAACCAGGGATACATTTTGTATGTTACAATTAAACATTATTGTTAATAATTATACTTACATTCAAAATAAACATTTAAAGTAATATGTAAACAAAAATAGTTCAAACATTGAAAAATAGATATGACAGTTTACTAATCAGTGTTAAGATCAGTTTCAGAAATGCTGTTCCCAATCTGGGGCTGACACAGTTCCTGGGATAGAAGAATTTTTGCCACTAGTTAATTCAATTAGCCTGGAGGACTGCCTGTAGAACTCCCTGTGTACATTACCCATGTCACCTAAATGGTCTAGCACCCAATTTAACTGATTCATGTGGAGCTGCAATTTTTCTTTCTGCTGTTATTTTTGCAATGGCAATATAGTTATTCCATTCTTCATCATACAAGTTCATCATTACTGATACAAATGGCATAGCCTCTCTGTACAATTGCATACCCCATTTTTATCAAAGTGGGAGGGATCTCAATTTTGTATATGAAGCCTTTCTTTTCATATCCACAATGTGTCTTAATAACATCTATAATATCATCCCAATATTTCACTTTTAATAAATCAAGCCATGCTAATTTGTCATTCGGCTTTTTGTGTAAAGCCACCAAATTTTTGCCATAAATGCACTTAGTTGACAGCTCTTGGAGTTGTTTCTCCATAGTGCAGATGGCTATTTCAGATTGTAAAAATCTAAGTAAAAGAATATCTTTTTTGATAACATCATTCCATTCATCTCTTGAATGCTACAATCATCAGATATGCTCATGGCTTCATTAACTATTATGGTTGAATTCCTCATCAGATATGTCTATATTGACCAGCAGGACATGCATGGGAATGTCTCCATAAATTATTCCTGTCAAAGAAACCTAAACAATTAGTACAGGCTCCCTATTCTTCCACTTTGCATCAGCTGTGCGAAATTTGGGAATAATCATTCCCTTTCTTGATTTCAAAACCTCTGTGTTGTGTAGGTAGTCACTTCTATTAGCTAAAAGTTGAAATAAATTGTTCTTTTGAATTTGGTGCTGTATTTCTGATAGTATCTTTTATTTCCTTCTCTTTGCTGTGGATTACTTGCAAATGCCTACTCATTTTAACAACCATTTTGTACATATAAAACAGGAATGAACAGCACTCCAATCTCTTTTATTTAAGGCTTTGGTCTGTTTTGTATATAGATAGCTTCATTTATAAAACTAGGAACTTCATCTTCATCAATGTCTACATTTTTTAACTCAACAACAAACCTCTATATTGTCTGCTCCAAATGTATTAAATTAACTTTAAGAAATGATCTCTGTACCATCTGTACAGAGATAGGAAGTTTTGATAGTTCATGATCGCCAATGTCAGCAATAGGTCTGGCACTTAATCAACCATATGATAATAATATTTACACATCAAAACTACTACACAACATATTACTTAATTGAAAGACAATATGTTTAAAAGTTCCTTTACAAGCATTATACCTATAATGTCTGATACATTATTTTAGTGCTTTCAGTAAAGTAGCCAATAGAATAAAGCAATCATAATGTTTGCAACTTTTCTAGTTAAATTTAATTTCATTAGCTAATCTAACTGCAGCCTTTCAGATGTACAAAAAAAACTGTAGTTTAGATATTGAATATTGTTAATTAGTTTAAATTAATTATCCACAACAATTTAAAATAATTTTTTACTTTAGGTACATGTAAATTAAATATTAACATGCTTATCATAGTTACATGTAAAGTTTAAACAACACAGATACTTAAACTAGACTACATTATACAAATAATTACAGTAGTTTTTGGAATATTACACAGACACATTTTTAAATTATATATTTCATCATAATATTAAAAATAACCTACTTCCATCTGTGCAGAAATATAAAGACACAAGAACATTTCAGATAATTAGGGAAAATGGTAGAAATTATTTTTGATACAATCAGGTTTGAATGGTTTTTCAGAAAAGTTTGAATTTGTTTCTTCTGGACAACCATGTCTAAACACCAGGTTTTATTCACTTGAAGTTGTACCATGAAGGATTGTCAATACAGCTTAAAAATTAAAAACCATTGAACACAAATTTTTAAGCATTGTAAGAATGACTTACATCAATAATATAGTTGAATTTAATTATATTTTGGTATCATTTATCAGGTGATCTAACTCTAGGGATCATCATGGGTGCTACCTAAGTGACACAAACTTATTGATGTGTCATTTGATTTTTAGCAAATAGTTTATGAATTTTTGATATTTATATATTTTATTTGTCATTTTAGAAAATTGTTATCAAAGTATTTGCAATCATCACACTCATAATGTTAGTGGTGAGTATGTTTACTTTAATTAATTATTTTATGGAACAGAAATACAATATCATAATTGGAGCATTTGATGCAGAAGTTTCAATTATACAGACTGTATGGCAAAAAGCATTTTTTGTGACAAATGCTGAGTCACTCTAGAATACTTTGTTGTTTATTAAAAGAACTGATATAAGATGTTATAAATGTACCACTCATAGATTTCTATATCTACAAATAATTACGAGTTATAAATGTACCAGTCATCTACGAGTAATTACGAGTACTGGGGGGTCCAAAAGTCTCTGGAAAAGTGACATAAAAAATTGGTTGCCCTTTGCTAACTGAAAAAAACGAGGAAGTGCTCAATGGCATTCGAATTGAAAAAAATTAGAAAAGTATAGAGATTTTCCAAAGTGCTTGAAGGAGTGTTTTATCAGGTAGATGGAGAGATATTTTTGAATTAATTTGTACTAAACTATCTTATATAAACAATTAAAGTTTTCTAAGTAAATACTTCACTTTATTATTTTGAAATTATTTTGAGAATATGTTTGGAAGAGTAGTATTTTTTTTAAAATTATTTGGCATTCTAAAAATAGTCAATTATGTTTTTTGAAAAATAAAATTGTATCAGTTGTATTTACATTTTTATTTTCTAATTAGATACTTATTGTTAAATGTTGTTGAATACTTAAGAAAATAACTGACATTGTATTTAATGAAATTCACATTATTGACAAACTGATAATATTTTCTGCTCTGTACTTTTAACCTTTTAGCAATTACAAAAAAAAATATTTCAACAACAGATAGAAGTTTCGAAAACTGATGTTGTACTTAATGTTATCAGTAATTATTTTTGTTTTAGTTTGCATTGTTGTTTACTGTAATTCAAGCACAACTTGTTGACAATACCTTCTATCTACTGACCATCAATACAATCAGTAAGTTGTCGCTTTTATTAATTTATTTATTATGGAAAGTTGTAGTTCTAAGGCTGATACATTTTATATTTTAACAAATTTTGACTTATTTTCGAATTTCTCTTTACTTTTTAAATTATTTTAGTAAGCGTTCTGATTTGTTTTGTAATGGTGTTTTGGTACAGAGGTGGCCATATGGTAAGTAGTTGTATTTAATTAGCTTCATATATATTGGATTTCAGTTTTTTTCGACATCTAATCAAAGTTTAATTTTATCTTATTATTAGGATGACAAACGTTGGTTTCTGTATTTGGTGTGCTTTGTTGTGTGCTTTCAATGTCTGACAACTGATATATTTGTTTTTACAAAACCTCAAAAAATGACTGGTCATACAACTTTAGCGCCACCTATGAATCGTACAACAATTAGACATACTACAATTAAACAAAAGTGACTTTAAATCCATTTATAATGTTTAATTTTATACCAATTTTAAGTTTATTCTTTCTAAATTATTTTATACTCTGTACGTATATCATGTTTTTTTTCTTCTATTGGTGATCAATTTTTCCTTATAATTTTAGTTTTTTGTATTTAGTTTTATATTTTATATGACATATATATGTTCTATATTCTATTTGTTTTAATTGTGATGGAAGATTCAGACTAAAGTAATGTATAAATCATAAATTTTTTAAATTATGCAGGTACCTATGGTTTGTACATTACTTTGGTAAATATCTAATTAAATCGCCTACGATTTTTCAACTTCATATTATATTTTTTATACTTACATCTAAAACATATTTTTGTAAAATTCATGACAAGGGTATGGTTCCACTTAAGGATATTAGAACATTTGTGAATGAGAAAACTATAATCGTATTTTAGAATGTCAAATAACACCTCATAGTCAATTCTTGCTCTCCAATACTAATGAACCGATTAAGTCACTACAAAAAAGCCCAAAAACACATCAAGTTTTGATGCTCTATAATTTCAGAAAGAAAAATTCATATTCTGTAATCATCACAAACTGAGGTATTAAGGTTCCAATTTTTTTTTAAAATAACGAGTCTGACCAAATGTATAAAAAGGTTGATTTGGTTTTCTTGCCACTCTAGAACCCATGTAATACAAGTACTTTTTTTAAATACATATCGATTGTTGGTTTTTGTCAAAATCGTCTCCCAATTTAGTTATAAATGGTTCTAAAGTCCAAATGAAGCATCACATTTAAAATATATTATCATGGAGGTTTGTTTTGTCTGACCTAGTTCTTGGTATTAGGGCCAGTATGCTGACCTATTTAGTTCTTAGTCTATGAATGGTGATATGTAAATATAATTTTTTGGCGCCCTGATTCTGCACAGGAACCTACCCCAAAAAATGCATACTTATTTGGAAATTATGGTTTATTTATTTTATTATATGATTGGCATTGGTGTATGTATTTATAGTAAAATATGAAGTCAATTCAAGATACATGTTGAATTTATTGACACAGCATAATAGAATTTACAAAACCAATTTGACTAATTTTAATCTAAATTTTATGTGATTTTTATTTTATTGCTGTATGTATTGATTTTTTGGCTAATTATTTATTAAATATACAAATATATAGTATGTTAATTATAATATTTTGAATTTTCATCTGTCTATGGGGAATGGTGACTTCAACTGTTATTGGTTTTATTTTATATTTAGTGAAAATGGTTGGATGATAGTGTTGTTTAAAGTATATTTTAAATCAATGAATTTTTCATTATTAATGAAAAACAAAACTGCACATAAGTTCCAGAGGATTTATTCTAATATTCGTTACCAACATGTTTATCGCTTTATTTGTTATGGAGGTCAGACATCAAGGTACTTAATCACTAGGATTCATGAACATTTAATTGTTTACTCAAAGTCTTCTATTTCTGATCATTTATTTAATTGGAAATCGTGTAATATTAATTGTAGTGATAATTTTAGCATCATTGCTCATGATAATTCTGACTTTGATATTAAGTGTAAAGAAGCTTTTTTAATTTTACATAATCGCCCATCTCTTAACACTCAAGTTAATAAAGGAACTAAATTTACTGTTTTCGTTATTCTTGACGTTTCTTGTGTTTTACTATACCTACTATATAATTATCTTCAATGTTTACACGTAATTCAATTTTAGATTTTATGTTGTAAATGTAAACGTTGTATCTTTACCCTGAAGATGACACTTGGTGTCGAAACATGGTAGCGAATATTAGAATAAATGTTTTGGAACTTCTGTGCAGTTTTGTTTTTCATTACCCATTTTTCGTCAATTTCTGATTTATTTTGTTATTCTTTGATATTACTTATAGTAACACATTTGAAACTTATAAATACAAGTAAGTATTTGTAGTCCTTGTTTCGTGTATTTGTTTTCATCATTCGAATGTTAGTAAACAGGTAGATGATTTCATTTAGTTGGTCCTAGCGTTTCATTTCGCTGCTCCAAGATTCCGGATGATTGCTAGTCCAGTCTTTGGTATCCATTCCTAAATATTCGATAATTTCTTTCCGACTGTGTTCTTTTTTAAAGCAATTCAAATTACAGTTGCATCTTTTAAAATTACGTTTTTGTAGGGTTCAGATATCTGATAGCTTCAGAGATTGGAAATATTTCTAGACCCAGGTTAACTTAAAATTTCAAGTCCGTCTCATCAGCCAATGTGCAAAAATTCCTCGATTTCAGTACGATGGATGGGAAATTTGAAGTCTATCTAAGTTTGAAGTTCAGTTCTTGTATTTAGCCTTTTACTCTTTTTAGTTTGAATTTTCTGTTGAAGTCTACGCTTCGTTTACCTAAGCAGCTATTATCTGTTTATCTCATTATTTTAATATGAAATTATAAGCTGTTCAGTAAAATGCTTATTTATTGTACTTGTTTACAAGAAAATCGAGATAGATGGTTATTCCATTAATACAAGCACAATAAAGTGAACTACAGTTGACAAATATTTTATGAACCTTTCCCAGTTTTATAACTTTTCAATATATTTGACTCCTGTTCCTACTATACCTAAAAATGAAGGTTACAAAAAGTGAGTAGATTTTTTTTAGTCGGTTTTCTACAAATAAAGATTTTGTATCGTTTTATCGAATTTTAGCGATTTTGTATTATATAAATTGTTTTGTAGCATTATATATCTTATTTAGATGTCATAAGTTATGTGGCAAGGCTGTCAGTAAAGATTTATAATTTTTCAAAATATAAGAAGATTCAGATTCCTTTATATTTTCAGATCCATTTCGAAATACAATTCAATTCTCACGATTTTATAAAGAATGGTAAGACTAAAGTTGTGTATCAGAGCTTTTCTCTGTTAAGATTCGAATTTTTACCAAATGTTGTAATTAATTTTGTATTGGATGAAATCTTGACCGACCGGTATATTACATATTTTTAGTTGCACTAATTGCAATCTTGTAGAGTTTCTAGTAGTCAAATCAAAGCCACCCGGTACTGAAATATAGACTTATTCCACATCTGGATCCTGCAATTATAATTATGTTGTATTAAGAAACAACGGTCTCCGTGTTTAACAAAGGAGGCTTACTGGGGAACAATTTTCCGCTAGTCTGCTCATTGGCATTGAGTAGAGTCAGATAAGCTACTCTAAAAGACGAGATTTTCTCCCTCATTTTGATTATTTATAATCACGTATACCTTAATATAACATCCATCACGCAGCATATCACAAATACTTGTATGTATCTACCTGTGTGTGTTTAGATCTCGACTTGTATCCTGGTGAAATGTGCGTATCTATGTATAGTGCAGTCATTTTATTTTAAGTAGAAATATTTTTGATAGTAAGGAACAAGTACATAGTGGGTAGCTCACTGGAAATTCCCAATTCCATTTATTGTTGTCTGTTTTAAACTTGCTCGCATTCAATCCGAAATCTTTTTAGGAATTTATACATTTTGACCAATTGCATACGAATTGGAACTGACAGATTTGCCTCGATAATGGAATACTAAATACAATAATTTCATTCATTTTGTCAATAGTTTTCCAATTGTCTACGCATATGTGCGTGTTATTCTAATTTTAAGATATACACCCAAGTTCTTTTGAGCAATTAGACTTTGATAGATCTGTGTATATTGTAAGTTTGATTTCTGCAACTTTATGTTTCTCGTAAAACAGCGGAAGGAAGTACTGCTTCATTCTTGTGTAATCAAATCACAGTGCTGTTTGTCTCAAATAAATATTGTCATGCCTTCATCAGTCGCACTGACCACGATTCGTTTTCACGTCGTTTTTTTATGTATTTAAAGCTACTCATCAACATCTTTGTAGTCTAGCTCAACAACTAGTTGGTAGTTGATCCTACTTGTAGGTTTTTTACAAAATATAATTGTGCATTGGCAATTTAATATGTTGGAACTTCATTCCGAATCTCTGATGCTCGGTAATAAATGTTACTGCCATTGATAAAACCCGATGTTTTGCAATTTAATTAACAGGTAGTGCTTCATATTTTGTTTATGTATCTGCTACTGTTACAATTGGATTTATGCTTCTCCAAACTGTACCTCCTCTGTTGTCATCTCTGATCGTCCTATATGCCATTTTGCTCTCTCAGGTTTTGGCAAGTAAGCTTAATATTTATTTGTTAAAACTTTAGCTTGTTGTTTTTTATATCTATAATTTTTTGTCGTGTATTTACTTCTCCATTTGCATGCAATAAAAATCTTGTTTTCGATCATTCATGGTTGACAAAAATGTAATGTTTAATTGTAACATGCTACAACAATGTTTTACTTGAAAATGGTCAAAAGAAACTACATACCTAAAACAATACTATGGAAATAGATTTTCTTCATTTAAATCTTGAATAAAATTTAATTTTAACGATAAGATTTTGTAAAAATGTAGTTGTGCAGTTACTTTTGACCAGGGGTGTATATACCTCTACATTTCTATATACTCGTATATCCTATGACATTTTTCAATTCATGGGTAGTAATTACAGATGATCTATTAGAAGTCAACGATTTATTGATGAAACTAACATGAGCAACTGAAAATTTTTTATTGATTTAGTTTCAAGATATGAATGTCAATCAGTGAAACTTCCACAATACAAAGTAATTTTACATATATGTTTCAGTATTATTATTCTTTTAAAAATATGTCTGTATTGTTTTTATTTTAAACAAATAAATGTAAAGGTGACTAACATCAATGCCAACTAGGTATTTATTTTTAAACTAGACAGGTACATTAAACAAAATATGGAAATTAGTTCGGAACATTCAAATGTTTTTTTTATAATTTGTTGTTTTTAATTTGGAAAATTCTTTTATATATTTAATGACTAGCTAATGAGGCTAGTTCGTTGTATTCCTAATATTTCTCTCGATGTATTTTAATGAATATCATATAGATTAGCTAACGCTTAAACTAATTTAATTTTTATTCATTGATTGTTTTTCTAGTCTTGAACATTATTTAGTTGTTTTCACTTTGAAATTTACAAAAACTGAATACGTCAATTTCCTGTTGAAGTTATTATTTATTTTTGAATCGAAATTATATTGTTGTTTGATTAGTTATTTACTTGAAAACTAACCCATAAATTTTGTTTGGAATTCTCAGTAGTATCTTTTGTGACACGAACGCTTTGGGATGGTTACCTAGGATTAAACTACTGAAATTATCCAAAGAAGATGAGGATTTTGTACTAAAACGTTTGACACATTAGTGCCAGTTTTTTAGACCTTTCCCAAATTAGAATTTTTCATGTTATTCGACATTTAGTGTAAATCTACAGATTTTGCATTTCTGTAGATCTTATTAGCCTTAGTTTTATTTTTAAGTCGGTTAAAAATCGTCTATTGTTTGATCAGTACTTTTCATTTTAAAGTTAGTTCTGCATCGTTTCCCATATTTGTTAATTTTTGTTGTTTATTTCCTTTTTATATGAAGTACCTAGTTGTTTTGCTTTTATTTGATATACTTTGTGTAATTAATGTATAGAACAGTCAATGTCTTGTGTAGGTATAAAAGCTTATATTCGATAGTTTTTGTTTTAGATTTACATAGCAAACAATTGAAGAATTTGTTCATCTTTTACATCTCATTTTAACGTGCTTTTTGAGCACAAAATTCTTAAATAGTAATGAAGTTAAGAATAGACCATATACCTATGTATTGGTAAGTAATTCTAAATTAAATTACTGAAACTTTCTTCTTCCAATTTTCGTTACTTTCCTTCAAAGATAGAAGATATAAAGGTAACGAAGTGATGGAATAATATTTGTTTATTGTAGAGACATAAAATACATATTTAACACTAAAAACATATTTTACCTAAAAGTCATAGTTTACACGACTGTTATGGTTTACATAAAATATATTTCTTTGATTATTGATTTCTTGGGTAAAAAATGATGTTTTTGACCAAAATCACTTTAATGACTGCAAATGGATTATATAGTCATTACTCATTGGGTGCCTAGATAATGTATCAGAAAATTTGGAGGTATGGCCCCTTTAGTTCTTACACTACGAGGGTTATCATATTAGGCCAGTATGTAAAAATTGATATTTGATCAATTTTATTTTTGGCCAACATAATGGCTTTAAATGATTAATATAGTGCATTAAGAACATCATTTAAACCAATTGGAATCATTTTTTGTCATAAAATTTTTAACGCATTCAACTAGTTCGGGCCTAAAATCACGTAATTTAGAGATAGGACTTCCAAAGTACGAAATAATATTTTTAAACATAGGCATGTATACATATTAATTTAAACAATGTTGCATTTACAAATATTAATCATTATACAACCCCTTTCAAAAGTAACCGTAATAGTATAAAAAAGTGAATAAAAGCCAGCAAAATATGGTTTCCAAACGAATTCCACAAATATTTTCTGGATCAATATTTTTTACTGACATTTTCTAATATTGTGCCTTGCCCTCTGCCTAAACAATGGAGAAAATTTTATTAAAAATATTGATCCAGAAAATATTTGTGGAATTCGTTTGGAAACAATATTTTGCTGGCTTTTATTCACCTTTTTTATACTGTTACGGTTACTTTTGAAAGGGGTTGTATTTATGTTTTCTTTTGCTAAAAGTACATTTTTTCACACTCAGAGCCATCATTACATGCCACAACCTTTTTTTACATCAAAATATCCCCCAAAAGAATTTCATATGGTGATATCAAATTTCGTCGCAATCCCTTTAGTCATTTTCTAGCAGTTACATGAAAATTATGGCATGCAGAGATAAAATAATAGCAGATTTGAAATCAGCACTGCAAAATTATGTAGAATCAATTAAAAATCTCATGAAATAGAAAACTTGAAAAATTTGTTCCTTTTCAAACAACTTGGTGATGTTAGAATACAAATTTAAATTTGCAATAATTTTTATAGTACGATAAGGTTCTAAAATGTAGTTTTTTCTAATCGAATGAGATTCAATCAAGCTCACTTTGTCCATTGCTATACATTCATACATGTGACTGCAATATTATTTTTTAAAAATGTCAAGAAATCGTTTTCCTTTGCTTAATTATTTTCTTCATTGTCATAAAACTGAGAATATATTGAAAATGAAAATGTAACTGACTATATTCTCAAATTACATTTTTATTATAAAATTTGTTTAAAAGTAAAATGCTAGCTTAAATTAAATATATTTTACAAGAAGAGAAATAACAGTTTATGGTTATTTATTCGATCTATGTAGATATGTAAGAAAATAAGTTAAACGTTTTAAGTTGTTAATAACTTTTAGTAGAACAAAAGATAACTCTTATTTACTTTATTATGTAATTCGGCTACGGATCGATATTTATGTCGTAAATTATGGATTTGATGATAAATGGCATTTAGATATCGTTAAATGAATTTTAAAGTTATCACGCAACAAAGTCGTATGACTAAGTAATTCATTTATTATTTAGTATAATGATATGTTGTTCCTTGTGTGTGAAAACTTTGAATAGAAACGCAGTATTATAGTTGACCCAGAAACCATCAATGTAAGGTTATCAAAAATTCATCTTTTATAAATGTTATAATGCTTCACAATGCTGAACTTACACATAACAAGACTGAAAGATTTGATTTTTCTTTTCGAATTACCTATCTATAAGAAAGTGTTACACCAATTATATATTAAATTCTAGTTTATCATCAGACTATTTGATGGAGCCCTTAAGTATTCTTGAAGAGTATTTTGATGTATTGTGTTAGATTAGTGCTAGATAGTTTAGTAAAACATTTATTTCCCAGTCGACGTTCTAATGAAGGCGCCAAAAGCGATTTAGATGCTTGAAATACAGTGCAAAGTTTGTCGATTTCACATTGTATATAATATGATGTTTTATTTAATATCTTTTTCGTTTAAACAAGAGCTCAATGCGAATATTTATTTTCAGTGCTTTATAGGAATCGATACTATTTTTATTAATTAAAAAAATTAGTTACCGTCCAGATTGACCAAAATGTTGGTGAACCTAAGAGTTTGAATAACCTTTGTAAAAAAAGAAAATAATCTTGAGCTATTTTCTTAGCGAGCATATTGCTAAGTAATTACTGAATGAATATTGACCCTTCGCTGATATCCAGGGGGGTGTACACCCCCCTAGCACATATTGCTACCTAGCTCAAAGACGGAAACTCCGATTGAGCTGAAAGTTTGGTTTTACGTCACAAATTTTCTTTCCCAACTTTTGAACTAAATTTTTTTTTCATCAAACCGGGGCCGCGTGGTGGTTCTCTAACGTAGGTCATTTTGGTCCAATTTTTGAAGAAATCTTTTTTTTACAAATAAAATGTATTCCTGAAGTTATTATTTGGTAATAGTGGTTTATATTTGGAAATATATCAGAATCGCTTCGTTTTACAACAAATATTGTTTTTTTATATTAATTTTGTGCCCAGAGTTGTTGTTGCTGCAAGTCAGGACTGATATAGCTCAAGAGGGGTTGGCATTGAATTTTAAAACCAAGTTACTCCCTTGTTTTGGTTAAAAACAGACTCGAGGGGTGATCAATGCCATTTAACTTAGACGAACCATCTCACAGCTTAGTTGAAGCAGAAGAGAGGAACACTGCTCAAGCCTCACAAAAAACTGTGCTGGTAAGGCTTGCCAATTGTGCCCAGGGTGTAACCTGAGAGCCAATCAAACTTCAACAACAAAAATTGAGATAAAAGAATATTTAGCAGATATAATTTCTTGAAAGTTGCTACTAGTGTGCTAAATTAAGTCCTTAAGCATTGTAGAACATTTCAAAATCCTATACTTATATTAGATATGGAAAAATTGGAGGTTTAATTATATGATAAAATATGAATTGTTGATTTAAATGCCTTCATTTTGGAATTTATAATTCTTTTCTGATACATTATTAGTGTGCCAAGTAAAAACTGTCATAACTTTATCCAAAGTCTGAAATTGAGGCCCACTGTTCATGCCCAGCCAACACATTTTAAACTTTTATAAACCATTTTGGGTGATTTTCTTGCCATAGAATACATTTGTTAAAATTTTATTTTAGTGGACCAATCCTATAATTATGGTCCTCATATCTTAGGAAACATAAATGTGAAGAATTTTAAAATTTTATACCTTTTCTAGATATTTTCTAGAGCAAACTAGCATGTTTTATTGGCTTTCTAGAGCCATTGAATTTTGGGCCCAGATCCATTGAAACATTAAAAATCAATTTTTCTGAAACTCAATTTCACCAGTTATATTTATTCCAAACCCACTAAAATTGATGTAAAATGTCATAATAAACCATTATAATGAAATATAATCTTAATCGACCTGCTCTGGAATGGTGGACATCACAGACCAGCAACCATAAATGTGAAGCTTCCAATTTTCTAATACATTATTTCTAAATCTCAAATTTGAGCATAATAGGATGTTTGGTTTCAATTTTAGTGATTTGGGGCAAAAATTCGATAATTGTGTTTTATGAATTTGCCTTCCTGAATGTCTAATTGGACAAACTTTAATTTTTTTGGCCCTTTATGAGGAATCTAGAAACTTCTTTCAGCAAAGTCAAAGCAGAAAGCTAAGCTGAAGGACTCTATCTAAACCTCACGAATACAAAGGCTTTATCAAACAACAACCTCGCGGATTTCACCCTCAATGACGACCCCATTTGAAGTAGTAGACAACGAAATCACCAGACGCCTTGCCCTGTGCAGAGTGTCCATCACCAATCTTGATAACATTTGGAAAGACTGACATCAACCTATTCTCCAAAGCTAGACTAGTGAATGCTTTAGTCTTCTCCATTTGTGTCTACGGAGCCGAAACTTGGACAGTCAAGAGATCGGACCAAAGAAAAATAGATGCTTGGACTGCAAGAAGAAGGTACATCGATATTCTGAAAGAAGTTGGGAATCTTATCTCTGTCTATGGATTCTTTCTCAGACAGAAGCTGCAGTACTTCGGCCACGTCATCAGGGCAAACGTCATGGAGAGACAGATAATGCTCGGCATCATGGATGGCACCAGAAGAGAGGAAGACCTAAACGACGTTGGATTGACGACATCAAGGAATCCAGTTAATTGAACATTAGAGGTCTCATTGACAAGGCTCACGTTAGGAGAGAATGGAGTGTGTTGACATGGCGAATCGCTAGAAGTCGCATACGACTTGACATCTCGGCCCTATTATTGATTTTTTTCTAAAAAAATCTTTTACCCTAAAACATTCCAAGGTAGCTATGTACTAAATTTCAACCCAATTCATCTACTTGAAGTATGATATTCCAAGGGGGTACAGCCCCCTTTACCAGAGGCGTATATCTCAAGGGTTCATCAAGTTCAAGTAATCCATTTAGATTAATAATGGATAAGAATAGTAACTTATGTGCGGTGTGTATTAGTGAGAAAGCCAATTTTTTAATGACAATGTATTCATAATTTAATTAACAAAACAGTACAATGAAATACGTTTAATTATATATAATCGATAATGATGGTTGACTAACACAGGGACCGATGCAGTGTTTAGATGTTTATAATATACTCTCTCAGTCACGGTTATACATTGTTTTGGGAAAATCAAGACTTTGAAATTGATCATTTAGTAAATGCAACACTATTATTTCATTCAATTTCCAGCACTCAAGACACACCTACTTAGCTAAACATTCCCTCATTATGTACTGACTATAGGCGCATTTTTCGTCAGTTTCAGAATTAAGCAACTTGATATTTTAAAAACAAATTAATACACGTTAAATAACCTATCAAATTGATATGGGAAACCATAGTGCTGGGTTTATAGATATCTTGAACTATAGACAATTTCATTTTTTTACCAAGGTCAATTTGTAAATTTGTCAATGTATATTTCTCAGTGCTTTTTTGGTTTTATGAAATCATTGTTTTGTAAAATTTAAATGTACAAATAAAATAACTGACTTTACTTTTTTGTCTTTTTATAGGTATATCATTATTGCAATGTCTTTGACATAATTATTAGAATGTTACAGTTCAATTGGAGAATATATCCCTTTTTTAAATTCTGTTATAAAATTTGTAGTAACACTAACACCGTCGTTATATATTATACCAAACGTTAAAGGATTGTGCATAGAAATAGACTATCGTTAGGGTTTAGGTATGTATTTTAGAAAACGATATCTATGCAGACGACAGCTCATTTGTTTTCTTTTTTATTCTAAAATGAGCGACGAATTGTTTAATTTCCGTTTAAACTTAATTAAGAATTTGCCTTTCTACTGTTTTTTTTATTGTGTTTGCCACTTGTCTTAAAACGTTGAACTCAAATATTTCTTTTTGTGATTTAGGTCTCACCGTCTATACTCGGAAGGATCATGGTAAATCAGGAACCATGGCCACTCCGAATTACCCAAAGCCATACCCAGGCGGCTATTCTATCAGCTACGAGTTTCGTGGTGAAAGCGATTTGATCAAATTAAATTTTTTATCGTTTGATATTGGGATTTATAAGAACAATGGGTAAGTTACTGGAGTTGTTGACATAGTAATTATATTTTGTTAAGAATGTGAGTGCATTATCCGCACTAATTACGGAGAGTAGAAACATTATATATACACCTCGTTTTTAAATTAGATTTCAAAACATAGTCTTTTTTTTTTAAACTATCGAGGTAAAACACGATATATTCCCTGTTATCTGATAGTTTCGTCTATAGCTAATGAACTTTTTTGTTTAAAAAATGTTCCTTTAAATTTCTTACATCAATAGATAAGGTAATTTTAGAATAATTCTCTAGCTTCGAAAAACTACAAAAGGCATACGTCTAGGAGTATATAGCTACCTAATTATTCCGCTCTAAGATCAATAGTTTTCAATTATGGCACTTTTGAGCATGTAGTATTATTTTTGTCGAAAGTGAATAGAACTTACTCCTACTCAGTTTGGGGATAATATTTGACTTATCGATTTGGTTTGAAATCTAAATAAAATTACCATAATTCTAATTTGTATCGTACTACTTTTTTAATTATCCGACTTTTAGTAATATTACTTACTTTCCTACATTGCTATACATATATATCTTAGATTTGAGAATCTTGGTTTACATTTTGTAAAGGTTGCCACCAGTTAGCAATGTACATATCCTACCAAAAATTGCATCAAGTAGAAAGTTGTCGATAGAATTGTTTGTCTGTCAAGTTTTCTCACATTGTGTCAGAAGGTATTTCCTGTAAGAAAAGAGAAATTAATTTTCTGTTATAATTTTAATTTAGTATTCTTTGTTTTAAATACTACAAGTACCAACTTCACAACTTAATCATGGTCAATTTTAATTATTATAATGTTTACTGTATGATAGGAATTCTGAAATATTTCTGTTTTAGTACGTAGGTATATGCAATTACGTACCTATTAATTAATTGATTTTTTAAATGAAATGCTAATTTGAAATAGTATGTGTGGACAACCACTTACCATGTGTATTTGTTTTCTAAATAGCTTTTGAGTCTCTTGAGGATTTCTTTCTAAGATATAAAACTTTATATGTGTTTTGAATTGTTACTTTTTTAACATTGATATCAAATTTTTGTATAAATAATGTAGCTACTGTCATTATTTTATGCAAGGATATTTCTGATTAGCACTATAATTAGACTAAATTTATCATCTTTAGAATGTATCCCTCATCCTCCTAGGAAAGCTAAAAAAATCTATTACTAAGATACGCCATTTTATTTAAGTAAATAGAAGTCGCTAGAACTTTTTGAACAAAAATGAATTAATATTTAAGTCTTGGAATATAGCTTGTTAATAAACAGTGTGTTACATCTTGATAATTTTGATATTATGCAGTATGATATATCTATAGAAATACATATACATATAATATATCCATGAATTTATCTTTATAAATGTGCGATATTGTTTGGTGTGATAAATTTTGATAATTAACTATATTTTGCATGATCAACCTTCATTTCCCAGCATCATAGTTTGCAGTTATACGGCACTGCTATCCACATTTTTAATAGTGAGCAATTTTATTTTGTGAGGATTGAACCCAATTTGATTTTATTACTTTTCCTTAAACAATTGTTGTCTATTATTTGACTTGGTAGTTGCATATAAATGAGAATTTAATTTCTAAAATTTGATAGTTATTAAAAGTACCTATTGTTCTGGCTGTTATGAGATTGAATGTCATCTGAATTGATGTCAATTCCTTAAATATACTTCTACATATTATAGATTGTAGATCTGATTATTTCATTTCTAGGAAATAGGTAAGAATTGAGGTGAAGTCTAAACTGACGTTTCTACATAATTCACGTATGACAAACATAATGTATCAATTTTATCGAAGTTAGCGTAAAGCAAAATGTTTTGTGTATCTGAAGTTGTATATAATATTTTAGATTGAAAAAATATATATAAAGATATATAATTCAGAAAATATACAATTAATTTGGTCGCTTAATTTATAAAATGTATGTTTCACTAACTCTTGGATGAGACTAAGGGATATATTCCATCACCGACTCTGTAAAATCAACGCTGAATTAAATTTTTATTGCGATCTTTTATATTGAATGTTTTTTATTTCCAAATAAATGCAAAGAAAATTTGTTTTGTTTTTGTAGTTTATTGGTACTTACAATAAGTCTTTACATTCTTCAGGTGTTCCAAAGATTACTTGTTGATAAAATTTGTGGGCAATCGTCAAGAAAAGTTATGTGGTCTTCATCTGAGATTGGCAAATCACACGGTATCTGGATATGAGAAAATTCAGTTAACTATCGTATCAAATAGCAATACACTTGCTCACAAATGGACTGGATTTAGATTGCAATATAGCTTTGTAGAAATTAGTGAGTATATGTTGCAGTTTTATTTCATTTAGTTCTTCGTCTTATTTTTTTTTCTCGTGTCAACTCTATACATTTCTTAGAATTGTAGCAAAATTGTTTGTTCGAATAATTTTTTTCGATCAGATTTTGAATTTTTATATACTGAAACCAATAAGGCTCTTTTATCGGTATTAAAGTTTTTTGTTGATTAGAACATATCAGGGCTTTTTTATTGTTCAATATAAAAAGATTTATATTTTTTATCGTGGGCACCATAATAAAACAGTAATTTCCATTCTAAATGATTCAGCTTGACAAAATTAATAATCTAAACTACTTTTTGAATCAATTTACAAAGGTTAAATTAGTTTGAAAATGCATCAGAATATGGGGAACCCAGAACTTCTCAGATTATTTCATCTTGAATCATACAGGATCTATCTATTAAACCGATAATTTTTTTGTGAATTTACAATAAATCTTTGTGTATTTTTTTACAACATCCGTGGGCGCCTCCCCCTGTGAATTCAGAAAAAGACAATAATTTCTCAATAAACTTTATCAGATATATTGTGATCATTTTTCTCAGTGTACAATAATTGTCCAATAACACACCTCTTCTTGCCTTTGTTCCCGTGGGCACATTTGACAGTATTATTAGAATGCCAACATTTTCCATTTAGTGATATGTATATTTTTTGTAGTATTGATTTTTATTTTATTTTATGTTGTGGCGCATAGTATTATACCCAGCGTGGTACCCACTGTAACTATTTGGATACATAATCTGTCCTAGGA
>JAUYWI010054090.1:0-17376 GCA_034780595.1 Parotoplana pacifica
TGAAAATTCGTAAATAAACCTATTACACCGCAGCTAAGGCTTTTTGATATTTTATCCTTCTATTTTTAAATTATGCTACTCAAAGTCAACCATACAAACTTAAAATCTAATTGTACATGGCGTTATTCATTGTTAGAAACAAAGGTTAAATCCTACAATAAAGTTAGCAGTTTTACATCACTTAAAAATAAGATACAACAATACTCCAAATAGCTACTATTATAATACCATTGGGCATATTTAAATTTAATAAAATTTGTCAATATCACCAAGCATAGAAATAGAAAATTCTATTTTTTTTAAATTATAGAGCACGAGTGTAGTAAGGTTGTATGAGTATATGAATACCCTGTATTTATCAATATTAGTCTAAAAAATTCAATCCTCAATGTCTATGCATTGCAGTCACACATAGAATGGATTTTTATTCCGTATTTGCAGTCTGCAGATAACACAAACGATAGAGAAAATTACAGAGCTTGTTGATGGTTTATGAAATTTTATGAAAATAAATCTATAACTGTCCTATATTTTTATAAAACCATTACCAACTTCCATGATCTTTCTCTCATTTGTCTCAAAAGGGACGCGACTGAGAATCAGTAATTTTAGTAATTATAATTTTTTTTAAGGAAAAATCAAAGTCTCCTACCTGGATGCAAATCGCAGTGGACAGAATGCACACTGACAGGGCTTGATACGAGCATGAGATTCTAAATGTTCCTCCAGTTGTGATGACGTTCGATAAAACTTCTTACACAGATAGCATCCGAACGAACAGTCCGGCGTCTCCTCCTCTTTGTAGTCCTCCATTAAGTAATCCTCCTCTTCCTCAAACTCTTTGGCATCGGAGGCCTCATCATTTTCGTTGTCATTGTTGAAGAAATGCGATGTCACGCCAGTTGTTAGGGAGCGACGAATGCCAGACTTACGGTTCACGTAGACAAAATGGACTCGTTCCTAGTGTCTGTGGCGATTGGAGGTGGTGATGAAAGTCTTGGAGCAAACGGAACATTTATAAGGCCTCTCGCCAGTGTGAAATCGAATATGTGTCTTCAAGTAACCTGGAATGGTGAACCTTTTCCCACAAAATGGACATTCCGTCGGCTCCTCCACACTAGTGGATGTTTCCCCATTCATAGAATTAGCATACGCAATCTTTGGACTGGTGTCACTTATAGTGGAAGAAAGAACAGATTGTTTGGGAAATGTTGCTGCTGCTATTAGATGTTGCGGATGGGCTTTGGTCATATGAGCTGACAACTGGCCACTTGTACCGAAACGCAAAGGGCACACAGTACATTTACAGATACCGCCTGAATTGCTACCAGCCATAATATCCAACTCCGCCGGTGTTTTGTTTTCAGTACCAGGCTGACCAAGCCAGAGGTAATTATTCGAGATAGAGGCCTCATTCGGATGTTGGCTTTCCATGTGTCCTTTGATTACATCGTAACCATCAAACCGCAATCCACAAACAGCGCACTTCCAAGGTAGCTGGACGGAATGCGAGAAACTCTGATGATCAATATACTTAGCCAGAGTGCTGAACACTCGAGGACACTTGCTGCATGCATGGTATTCTGGATTCCAAGGATTTGAGAAATTGGCGCCCGATCTGTTAAAAGATTGTTGACTATTGAAACTCGAAGAATTAGTAGAGTATGGTGAGACAATATTATTTCTGTTAAAGGAAATATTGCTACCAGTAGCTCTGTGATCACTACCCAGGCTTCGACGACCTCCTGATTTACGGTCAATTCGAATTGAGTGAACTCTCTCCTCGTGTCGACTTCGATTAGATGCAGTAATGAATGTTTTCGAACAGACCGAGCATTCATAGGGTCTCTCTCCACTGTGAAACCGTAGATGCACCTTGAGATAACCGGGAAAGCTGAAGCTCTTGCCACAAAACTGGCAAGTTGTATCGGTGGGGCTGATCATTGCCTCTAGTTCCTGTTGGGATGCCGCTTCTGGTTCAATAATAACATCTTTCTCGTCAGCAGTAGCTGGTGGTGGTAGCATCGACTCGTCCACAACATCTAAATTAGATGGCGGTGAATTATCGGATGATATAGAGAGATTATTCTCATTATAAGCGGGCGTTGGGATGTCTGATGGGGCTTGGTTGTTCTCGTAACCATTGCCTGCACCTGATGGCCCAATCTGGAATGCGCTGGGCGCGTGTTTCAGTTCCATATGGTAACGCAATTGGCGTCGTGTATAACAGCGATGTGAACACAAGGGACACTGCGATGGCTTACGTTTTGCATGATATTCGAGGTGCACAGCCAGATCGGAGGCTGTCTGGAAATAGCTTCGACACATGGAGCAGCCAAAGGCCTGTTTGTGTGTCACAACTGAGTCATTCGTGTGCTGGTTCATGTGTGACATGTACTGCTCAACACTTGTGAAGACACGACTGCACAAACCACACTTTTGAACGATTCGAAAATCTTCATTATCACCCTGAAAGTTGTTAACAACATCAGATAACTCTTGAGGAATATTATTTTCTTCTCCAGTGGGTTCAGGATCTCTGTCGGCCAGTATTTCTCGATTACGGCGAATTTTGCGATTAATACGAATCGAGTGCAGCCTTTCCTCATGTCTGCTACGATTTGATGCTGTGATGAAGGTTTTAGAGCAGACAGAGCATCGATATGGACGCTCGCCAGTGTGAAACCTCATGTGGACCTTTAGATAACCAGGAATAGGAAAATGTTTCCCACAAAATCTACACGTATTTTCATTCTCAACCGTAGTTACGTCCTTCGTTTCAACAAGTCTGTCGTCCTCCACCTTCTCCTGTTTAATTGGGCTATTATCAGCTTTTAAATTATTGCCATTTTCAAAAGAATTATCGAGTACAGATTGCTCGGACTTGGTCGAAAAGGGTGCTGATGAAGAAGAGCGTTTGGTAAGATATTTTGCACCATGGGTCTGTTTAATATGTCTACGCAAATGGCTGGTAACTATATAGGCTTTGGGGCACAGTTTGCAGCGAAAAGGCCTCTGTCCCAGATGGAATCTAGTATGCACCTTGAGAGCTGCCGGCGACGAGAAAGTCTTCCCACAGAATCGGCAGGCAAGTGAGTTCCCACCTGAAGTGGCAGAACCGAGAAGTCGGGGCAACTTGGACACTGGCGGGCGACGTGGCAATGAAAGAAAGGGCCGGGATACGGACGATGGCTGCTTACTTTCGGCTAATGTTTCAACAGAGTTGGAATGTTTGGACTGCATGTGATTGTGAAGATATTTCGGCGTCGAAAACAACGAGTTGCATTTCTGGCAGGGATAGAATTGCTCTCGTAAACGTGACAGGAATTCTTCTGACAGTGGGGAGCTAGGCGGTGAGGGGGGCAGATGGGGTATCGGGTTAAGAGCGGGGGTATTCGGCTGCGAGGTGTCAATATTATTGGAACTATGAATTGGGGAGAGACTGCTATTCAGAAATATCGATGGCGGTAAGTCTAGGTTAGGGTCAGAGAATATCTGCGATGAGGTGCTGTCCGTCTGTGAAAGCAGCAATTCGGGGAAAATGTTCAGGTTGCTGCTTGAGGTGGCAACGTTGTGTGTTTGTGGAGGTTCGGGATCGATGTCAGCAGTCTCACTAAAATAAACCATTGTACCATTTAATAGCAAGAGAAATTCGATGCATATAATAGTTACAAAATAAAAAGTATTCATTCTCCACACACAAATTAAAACAAACTGAAAACACCCCAACCCTAAAAAAGACATTCTTGTTGCTACAGCCTTACTTTTGCTCCTCGGCATCAATCTTCGATCGAGCAGGGGGCGGTGGTGCTGCCTGTTTGCTCGTGCGTCCATTGGAGTCGTCAAAGTAGTTGTGAACACGACGTTCATGGCGCCGAAGATGTGAACTAGTGGTGAAACTGCTTGAACAAATATGACACACAAAGGGCCGCTCTCCCGTGTGAAAGCGAGTGTGCACCTAAAAGTAACCAGTCCATCCATTAGTGCAACAATGTTGTAAGCACAATTACAGATAATTTTATACCAAGAAAAAAATATCACTTTAAGAAAAATAATTATAGTAATACCATTTTCTAACATAGATAGTGGCTGGTTAGTGTGTCTTTTCTATAAAATTTCTACATTAAAAGTATAGACTAAAAAACACGTTTAGTGAATAAAAGCGGATTGATAAATATTCTTTAAAATTGATTTCAGACTTAGAAATCGCACAATGTCATTTCTATAATAGTTATGGTACTTATTTTTATTTAGTTTAATACATATTTAAATAATAAAACTATTTAATTAGCTAAACTACTCTTAATTCCGCAAGTAAAATACTATTGATTAT
The DNA here is from genome assembly GCA_034780595.1 of Parotoplana pacifica. Taxonomy (NCBI): domain Eukaryota; kingdom Metazoa; phylum Platyhelminthes; order Proseriata; family Otoplanidae; genus Parotoplana; species Parotoplana pacifica. Next base: position 4,334 of record JAUYWI010054090.1, read on the forward strand.
TTGATCACACATATTTTAACCAACTTAATTATTATGACTATATTCCCCAGTATAAATTAATAAATCAATTTCATACTTATAGAAAAAGGTGTGTTATTTACAATAAATAATAAAATTGTAGTTTATTATTCAACAGAGAGTACAAGTGAGTGTAAAAAAAACTACGATATTAAATAGTAGAATGAACAAATTAATTATATCAAATCTTATTCAGTGCTATTTTTAAAGTAATTTGGAAAAACTGATAGCTGTTTAAGATCGCGCAAACTGTCCCAAAAAATTGAGCCATAATAACCAAACTTACTGATTTGATGAATAAGTTAATAAATAATAAATGAGTAATATTACTTGTTACAATTAATTTGTGTGAGGGTTATAATGTGAAGATTAAATGATAATGTAGGATTGTTTTTATAAAATCAGTAATCTGATGCTTATGTAGATCCAATTTATAGTCTTGTTGTCTTTGATGAATAAATTAAATAGACATAGGATTTGATACATAATACATAATAATCAGAAGTCAACTAAATGAAACCTTGACAATCATGGTATCATTTCGAATATAATCCGAAGAGTACATTGAATTGCGTCCACAGAGCTCGCTCATGGGAATAAAATTAGCAAAACCGTATTTGCGCACACTATCCTCACCAGCACCGCAGTCTTCTTCAACCACCTCATATGTACTGGCCCAGTCATCACAAATATCGACAGAAATGGGAAAACTGCGCTTCTTCGCCACCTTCTTTCCAAAACAGGCACAGTTGTTCCCCATGAAGAGGGGATTGACCTGCTTGAGAACGGTCATGTGGACCGTCTTCTTCATGGGCCACACCAGGAGGTCATCGTGTTTGCCTGTCAATAGAACAACATAGACGGCACAAAACTCGTTGGTGAACTCCACCTGGCAACGCATATGGTAACCACAGCAACTTGTGTAGAAGGCATCGCTCTTAATTACCTGAACGGGCTGATTATGCTTGACAACGGCGTCGATCAGACTGCGTACCTGTTTCACGGGGAAAAGAAACCAGTTGTCCCTGAATAGAGACTTTTGGGAGGACATGTCGGTGATGTGAAACAACGATAAGTTGGGTGGATAGTCTTATTGATGGAGACTATATACCTACTAGCTTGCGGTCGTTACGTGTGTGGTTGTTTATCAATATGTGGTGAAATAGAACTAAAAATAAGCAATGAAGTCATTTCAGGATGAATAGAATTCGGTAATCAGGATATCATGAAGCAGTGGAACGGATCACAAGATTAGATAGCATAGTATCAAACTGTACAGGCTGGTGTCATTTTTACACTAGATTAATCCTACAGAGGTCCGTATAGAACTACAGAACCGACAGACTGTTTGAAATAATAATTTAAAAGTAATGACAAATTTTTAAGAGGTACAATGTTGATACATGCTTGAATAGGTAGTCACTTTATTCATCCTACAGTGGGAAGGACCCGACACTACATCCAGTCATTCATTGAAATTACTGACTTTCACAGAAGTAAAATTCTGTTCATGGTAATGTCTTTTTGATACTCTCGTGCATACATACTATCAAAAGTTTGTAGCAATACACTTGCAAAATAGTAGGAAACATTCATATAACGAAGTATATATGTTGTAAAATTTGATTATTTAGCACATAATCTTGATTTTTAAATACAAAAATATGATATCAGTTCTGAAATCAGTTCATGCTGGTGGGGAAGATGTTAGTAAATAAACAGTGAATTAAATAGGTTAAAAGTTGGTTGACATTTATTTTTTCGACCTATAACTTTGAAAGACAATAATAGTAGTTTTCAAAAACAATCATACCTGACCTTAAGATTCCCCCCCCCCAACCATTCCAACCAAAATAGTAATCTATCTATAGCAATGGAGGTGGTACAGTTCCCAGTCTAATAATGTTAACTTTAAGCAAACGTACTTGCAAATAAGTGGAGGTTGAGAACTCTTTAAAGCAGAAATGGCACTGAAAAGATGGAGTACCAGCAGGTAAAGGCCGATGCACAGGTAGCAAGTCTGTAGCTTGCCTCATAAATTCACCACCGCTGTTCTTCTCAACATCAAAGAAACTTTTACTTTCATGTTCTGGCTTGGTGTCCTCTGTACTGGACATAACTAAAGGATCCTAAAAACAGACACAGATCGTGTTATTTTAGTATATTATCATGTAGGTAAGTGGAAAATACAAACAAACAATATAAACAATATCAAATAGACACGTTTAGAAACAAAATTTGTAATCAAATATTTTTTTAAAGTAATGCACCTCATTAAAATCTTCATCCTCCTCCTTAATTGGTTGAAAATCTTCATCAAAATCATTTAACATCTAAAATAAGAATAAAATAATTCACTTTCATAATTATAATACATATACAAAAATCTATATTATTTTATTGGATTGTTGGAGAAAATTATTTTACTATGAATATTTTCTTTAAATATAATCAACAACATAGATATTTATATAACTAAGGCTGTTTATAAAATTGAATTAGTGTTATCATGTCAAGAATGTATTTAATCCAAAGTTAGAATGTAATTAATGAAAGCATAATCAGAATAGTTTAGATTTGAAAGTACAGATTTAATGTAATTATGTGATCAGCCCTATTATTGTTTTTTTCTGTATCAAATATCAACCCAATTGATCCCCAGAAAAGACATTTAAGCAGTACATGTGTAAAAATAAAGATTAAGAGAACATTCTCGAAGTTACTTTTAATGTTATTTTTAATATTCAATATCTAATTATATATTATTAGTTTTGTTTGAGATCTTAATTTTAAGCCTTCTCACTCGGGGTAGCAGTGGGGATATGATGAATGATGCAATTAGACCAGCGGTTACACAAACACTGTGTGTCACCTCAAAGAACGTGAAATCAGTCCTTTTCGGGACCAACCACTCATTGATTGATAAGGGACATCCTTTATATAAGATTATATGATTCCGATAAAGTATGGAGATGTATTGTGGCTAATAGTGAAAAATAATCAATGTTTTGACATAGGGGCGTTTGAAGTGGCTGGGGTTGTATATATAATACTTTATAAAGATGGCCAATTATGTGGAGTAAACTCTCAGTCGCCTTCAAAAACTAGATTGTTTTTTTCTCTGAGGCATCCATTTAGAGAAGTGACAATAAGGTGTTAGTATGTTGTTGTAGCCCCTACCCTTTGTAAAAAAGACTAGTTGTCGCAGTGTGGGTTTAACCATAGGTCAGAGACATTCAAGTGTGTAGGGTGATGTGGACTGTTAAATATGTGTAATCTGTTGTGTGGTGATTGCTTGAATGATGGACATATGTTAGCTATATTGGGATTTATTTTGTTTTGGAATTGGTTGAGTAAATGATAAGAGTCGCTGCATAGCTGTGCAAGTATAGTTCTGTATTGTCTCGAGAGGTCTTGTTCCTTTTCACTAATGCTAGGAGGAAGAGTGTTGAGAATTGGATTTTGGATAAGATGTTGAATTGTATCTGAAACTACATTTGTATGAATTGTTTTGATTGTTTGTATGTAGGTATTATCATCTAGGTCAAGTGATAATGCAACCCCACTGTCTAACTGCATGTTAAGTGTTTTATGAAGATTGTCACATTAAGACAACTTTTTGAAAGAAGTTGTCAATTTCAAATCTGAAACTTAATGGTTTTGAAGAATATTCTAAAAGTGAAAGATCTGTGATAGACCCACTTCATTTTTACTTTTTCAAAGGTTTTTAACTTAATTATTTTTCTAATTGCTTTACTTTTGAGGAAAAGGTTTTACAAAAATAAAAGTCTACTGGAGAAAATGAAGTGAGTTTATCACAAATTTTTTACTTTTGAAATATTCTTCCAAACCACTAGGTTTCATATTTGAAATGGCTACTTCTTCAAAAAAAAGTTGTCTTAATGTGACAATCTTCATAAAATGCTTACTTAACATGCAGTTAGATAGGGGAGGGGGGTTATTAATTGGCAGGGCTGTACATTTTGAAAATTAGTCAATGAAAAAATTAGTGCTCTCTATGGGTAGATATTCAAATTTTGAAATTCTATAGATATATAAATTATAGAGTTTTGTTTCACTTACAAATTGGAAGATATTTCAACTCCAAAAGGCCAGTGAATTATCATTACATTTTTAACTCCTGAAGGTATCCCAGCTACCAAAATTCATCAGTGACTAGATTGGCTATTGAGAGAAAATACTTTAAACAAAATGCCATTTTTTTATTGTGCCCGAGAAGCAAAAGGTGGGTGTGGAAATTTGGATGATCCTGAATGCTCTGGGAGACCCATAGATACAATAACTGGCAATACCATTCAAGATTTCCTACAATGCACTGTCCCACAAATTGAGGTCATGTAAGGAATTTCATGTAGTACTGTTCATCACATTCTCAAACATCACTTGAAACTCAGTAAGCTTAGTGTACAATGACTTCCTTGATTACTCAACAATGATCAGAAGCTATGGAGAGTGCAGTGTGCACAAGAAAATATTGAGCTGCTGCAATGTGAAGGAAAGGATTTTTGGAATTGATTAATATTGGTTACCCTCTTCGATCCAGAGACTAAGGAGAAGATCAAATAATAGCTTCCAAAAGGTGCTGCATTCAACTCAAAGTGAAGGCAGCTCCTGATCAGGCAAAAGTAATGCCTTCATGCTTTTGAGACAACAAAGGCATTGTTCATATTGATTTCCTCCCTGATAATATGACAATCAATGTTGATTATTACTGTGATTTTCTCAAATATGTTCATAATCATATGTGCCATAGTCATATTGGAAAACTAATCTTTGGTGTCTTGATCATGCATAACAATACAAGATCCTCTATAGCCCAGGTGACTCAGAATTAACTTCAAACATTCAATTGGGATCAACTTCCCCACCCACCATGTAGTCCTATCTCTTCCCTTTGTTTCCCTACCTCAAGTCATTCCTTAGCTTACACTACTTTGGATCATGGCAAGAGTTAAAGAATTGAACAGGAAATATCTTCAAAGTCATTCCAAAAGACTGGTTCAGAGACAATATGCATTCACATATATAAAAAGTCACAGAGGAGCCTGTATAAACTTTTGAAGTAAAATGAGCTCCTTTTTAGCAAAATTTCATAGAGGGCATTATTTTCAGAATATTAAATTATTGTAACTTATTTATTTTATAAATCTTTTCATAAAATTTTATACTCTTATTATTTGCCACCTACAGATAGTAGGTACATTATAAATTTGTCTCATTACTTTTGAGATACCCCTTGTATTATTATTACATCTCTAAAATTTAATGAATTTATTAGTTGCTAATACTTATGGATATGAAAAATAAATTATCAATCAAAAATATATGGAAATGCAGTTAGAAATAGCTAGATGTTATACTGGCAATACATTTTCATTAATTTTTATATTAAAACTACTATACAGAGTATTTTGCAGATGCAGTTAATATACTGAATTATATTTAAACATTTTATGTTTTATCAGCAGATTTATTGACATTTATTTTCCTCTACATTTTTATTTGAAGATTTTTTTATAATTGAAATATTCATCAAGGAACTCAATAGATTCAACATATTCTTTTTAGCCAATTTATTGGTAATTTTTTGGTATTTCTCTTTGTTTTAATACATTGACATATTTTGTTTCAATAAGATTATAATATACTTACAGATATAGAATAGATCTACCTACAATATTTAATAGATAGTTTGTAAACAGAATCTAAATGGTTGGATTTAGGATGATTGAGACAACATGCTTTTACCTAAATTTAATAATTCTATAGAAATATTATGTTTGAGCAATCTAGACATTAAAAATGATTGTTAATAAAAAGTGATTTTTAACACTGTTTTTAAACTTTATATTTAGAATTTGTTTCTGATGATTTTTCATAGTTTAAAGTAATTCAATTTTTATGTTGAATTAATGTTCTATGGAGTTTTCATTCTTTTCAAAGTAGTACATTGTATCCTGTATTTGTTTTTTAAACTTTATAATTATAATTTATTTCTGATGACTTTTCAAATTTCAAAAACACACCAAACGTATTTCAATTTTTATGTTCTATAAAGTTTTTAATTCTTTTCATTTATATTACATGATTCAATACAGTATCTATTAACTGCAACAGGTATAAAGAAAATTAATGCATGTACTTAAACAGAAGGTATTTTAGTAGATTGATGAAAGATATTAAAAAGAGATATGCATGCTTTCTAAATATTTTGTCCATCCATAGAAACTATCAATTAAAATTTAGTATATTACTTCTAGGCTACTTAATGTGATTTTATATCTTCTAACAATATTTTTGAACTTACAAGTATATTTTCTTTTTTTAGGTATTAGGATATTTGTTCATAGAATATGTTTGCTAAACAGAGACCACAAGTTAACAAGTCTAATTCATCCACAAAAAAATCTGTTAGGACAACAGTTGGAAAAGGCAAACAGTTGACACCTAGAACTCTAAAGAAAAGTTAGTAACAATTTTTTCAAACACAAAGGTTTTGTACATTTGAAAGTTTTAAAGGATATGTAAAATTAGCCACCTTGAGAAAATAATTTTGTAAAGTATTTAATATAATATAAAATATGGTACTGTTGTTTTATTCAAATCCATTATAACCAAATTACTTTGTAAATTGTGTTTTTTGTTCTACAATTTTAATGTCGATTTTATGTTTACACAATTAGGATTTGTAATATAATAAAACTCAGTATAAATTGTAAATGCTAAATTTTTTCATAGGCTAAACCCAACATTTTTTATTAAATCATTGGAAATTATCAATAGTTTACCAAAACATTATATTATGTTTATTTTTATTTTAGACGGTACAACACAATTAAATAGAAAAACACTTACAAAAATACCAACAAGTTCTACTAAATATTCAGTGAGGAGTAATAATTATGGACGTCCATTAAAATATAGTTCTCCATATTCTAAAAATAACTCAAGGACAACCCATAATTCACCATATGCTGCTTATGGAAGAAGTAACCTCAGGCTTCCGACTATTACTTCAACGCACCATCAACCACGTCCTCCCCAAGGCCCCAAACCATCTAATATACGTTCGACATATTCATACATTAATAATAATACTAATAACACCCTTTATAGATCTAAGACTCGCAAAGATTCCCATATATTTCCTTCTCTTCATATCAGTGCCATCAAAGGAAACGTGAAGGCTGATGGGGATAACAAACCTAGATGGCGACCTCCTAATTCATATTTATCAGTAACAGGCAAAAAGCCATTCCTACGCAGAGGAGGAGGTACTAGCAGAAAGCGTAAGTACCTAGCTTAGATAAATATTAGGTTACGTTTGCAATATTAATGAGTAATTTCGTATAATAAGTTTGCCATAGTCATTTTTGAAACATATAGTAATTAGTATCTAAAAATGGGATTAAAGTTTATAGCAATTAAATGTTATAAAAAATATTTATATCTTTGTCATCAATAAAATACTGCTAGCGAGTAGTTAATAGATTTCAAAAAATATAAAATTTCAAAAGTTACTCTCCCTCTTGTAAGGAACAAAATTGAGACTATATGTATATAGGGTGGCGCATAGTTTAAAAAACTTTTGAACTGAAAATACATATTTAGTAAATAAACATATTAAATGTAGAATAAATCTTTACTGCAGAAAACAAAAAATAATAAATAAAATCAGTCAAGCCTTTGATAGTATTAACAGCATAGAAATGAATGTAATCCAACCAAAAGATGTGTAAAAATATAAATATGGCTTCAGCATAAAAACAACATCCCTTCAAGATCAAAAGTGTATCTTGACAATTATTACAAAATCTATCTTTATTTATTTGGAGATAAAATGTATTACTGTCAATATTAAGAATTTGTTTGATGATGTAATTAAAGTGATCATCACTTGCCAAAAAGGAATAACAATTGGAGCAAATGTATGAGGTTTCATAAAGACCATTAAAATGAATAAAATCAATATTGTTATTACTAATGATTTTAAGAAAACATCTTATTGATCTGTAGTAAAAGATAATGTTACCAACTAAAGTTTTTTCTTGCATACCACTAATTTTTGCCCTATTAGATGTTTTGCATCATAGTAGTCGTGTATAATAATTTAAACTTTTGTTATGACCGACATAGATATTAGAGTATAATATTATATCTATGATTATTTTAGGTAAACTGAATGCCAAATCAACGTTAAAGCTGGCCCAATTTGAATTGAGCGATTCGGGAGAGGTAATGATATTTTATGAACAAACAACTGATTGACTGAACTTCCAATTAATTCTTTCTTTTGCTCTTAATTGCCTCATTGACTATGTATAGAGATCATACTCCGCCATAGAATATTGATTCTCTTTGAAATTCATCGAAAAATAAATATTTGCCTATTTCAAGCTGACATTTCACTCTCTGACAGGCAATGAACATTTTTTGTACGAGAAAGGGCCTGCAGACGTCAACTCCCAGACCCATGTTCAGATGCTTCTCTATATTATTAGAACAGGGGTATTCGTATCTAGGTTGATGTGCAAAAATAAATTCCTATAAGTTGTATTTTTTAGCTTTAAAATTGTAGAAATTCGGGTTTTTTAGAAATACACTATTTTCCAAAATAAATGACACAACTAAAATTTTACATAGAATAAAATTCTAACCTGCTAGTAAAAGTGCACTTAGTTTTTCTTCAACTAATTTCTCGAATAATCGTCTGCTAATTTAGGGCAATAATATCAGTCATTCAATGATTCACTCAGGCTAAAAATAGACATGCGTTCAGCTTCTATAATCACGCCAGACAAACTAGTATGATGTGCAAAATTTAACCAGATAAACTATTGCTTAGTTAACTAAACGGTGTTTGTGTAATTTATTATGGAAAATAGTGTATGTGAATTATTTTCAGTCTACTTTATTGACCCGCTCACAAATCGACTCATGATTTTTTTATTGTGGATTTTAGAGGGTCACTAGGGAGGCGTAACTTGATTCTTACTGTTGGAACCAGTTTACTCATTATGTATCTTTTTGTTGGATTGATTATTTTTTTGATTATGAGCACACAAATTTAACGAATGTGTCGTATCGTCTTGTCCCAAAACATTAAGGAGATCTAGGATTGTGTTCCTCTAAAATTCCTATGCATCGACCATGGTCTGGTTCCCAAAATTTCAGATTAGTTCAAAGAGGATTTTGTTTCAGTCATAATTATCTGTTTCTAAAAATGATATTTTTTCTATATTTAGATAATCAATCGTTCCATTCTGAGTATATCGTCTTATCTCTTCTCTCCTGATAATGATTATGAGTACCTGGTTCGAGCCGGCTGGACTCCTGATGGCAAATAGTACGTTCATCCTGCCTTAGAGGGCAACTTCGTCTATTTCAGACACGGTCCTTTTACCCTATCGCATTGGATTTAAACTTTTTTTCGTTCAATTTTGAACGACAGAAGTATAATTTCCAACAGAAGAGATTCAAATTTTTAAAAAAAGACTAAATTTGGACCAAAAGAAATTTATTTTGAACAAAGTGTATTTATTGATGAAATTCCAGTTATTTTGACAATATTTAGTGGGTATAGCAAGTCTCCAAAATGGTTAGATGCTTTCGTATCATCTCAAAGACTTCTCGGAGCGTTTAACCCACCGAGTAAAATTCTACAATGCTTTAACTCAGGCTATTTCGTGCATAAAATGTTCTATAAAATTCTGTGACTTTAGTAATGGTAATTTAAAAAAATCGATAACACTACGGAGATTGAAGAAATGCAGTTTTTCAGCAATAACTTTCTTCAGAAGTGGTTTTTTTTACCAAACTTCAGAAATGGCCAGCAGAATAAATTCTACAAAAATTATGTGAAAGAATGGTAATGTTATTTTTTGCAATATATACTCGAGATGCCTCGGAGACCAGGCTCTAGGTTTCTTTCCTCTATGGTTCAACTATTTTGGAGATGGTTAAAATGAACTTTCAACATAATTATGCACACTGGCACTTTTTGAGTTGACTGAGCAAGTGCCACAAGTGTTCTTTAGTCTGCTTGAAATGCCGCTGTGCATATTATGGTGCACGCTGATTGCAAACATATTCAAGCGAACATTGCGAGTGTGTGCCAACTGGCCAGTGGTTTTTTATTTCTAATTTCACCATTCATTTTGAAAATTTGCTATATTTACTAAATCTTGTTATAATATTTGAAAATTTTCAAAATAATTCTTTCAATCACCAAGCTTGACTGACCATCTTATTATGCTTCAGCTTGGGTGTAGAACAAGATACACGCGATTTGATCTGAAAAGTTGTGTTGATGCCATAATTGTACACTTTTTTGGTCAGATTTTTCATTTTGTATGTTTTCTGCAGTAAAGATTTCATTCTACATATCGAAATTGAACTAGAGTGAGTGAATTTATTCACCGAAACTTTTCAGTATTATGAAACAGATAGTTTACAAAAAAATCAAGTACATAAGCACCGAATCAGCTGATTAATAAAAGCCAAGTGAAATCAGATAGAAGATTAGTCCGACTTATCCTGGTTTATGTGCCGCTTAGGCGACACCCTTATTTCATTTGGCACTTGTAATGACATTAATTTAAATGTCCTGTCCTTTTTTACGTTTCATTTGTCCTTGTTTTGAACCCTTATGAACCCTGGAATTTAGACGTTTTTAATATTTTTATGATGCATAATCTAAATTATTTCACACAAGCTTATTCGGAATTTTCATAGCTATTATGAAAAGCCATCAGGTTAGTTAACTATAGTTTATCAATTTTTATAATCATTATTCTTTAGTAAGTTAAGCTCTAACTAAAGATGTAGGCCAATATTTTCTATAAAATTATTCAATTATTTTTTAGTTTATCTGCGAATTTTTGCCTATTTTTTATGTGTTTTTTTTAAATTACTGTACATATTTAACAGGGTGTCTACTGCTCCTGGAATTTCAAGTTAGCAAAATGCTAAAAAAATATTTAATGTGTATTTTGTCATTTCTGAAAACAAAAACCCAAAACTTTTGCTGCTATGCAGCATTCATATGTTTCTCACATAATTGCTAGGTAGTTGCTAAGCAAGACCATTGTGGCCACAGGGAGGTAGGCGACCCTGGCATGCTGAGCTATCATTCGGTAGATGCTAAGCAAGACCATTGTGGCCACAGGGAGATAGGCGACCCTGGCATGCTGAGCTATCATTCGGTAGGTGCTAAGCAAGACCATTGTGGCTGAACTGGATAGAGAACTAGCCAAGATAGCGAATGGAAAGGCTCACTTGCAGAGAAAGAGGCTGATCTTTCGTTTGAAATCTCTCTAAAGACTGTTCAATACCTGACAGTAACCTCCAGGACTGAGATTAATATACTGATTGTATGACTAACTCTTCCTTATTCTGTAATTATAGTACATTTGCTTGTATGTTATTAAATTTTGATAAAAAGGTGGAGATGGATGGCTGTGAGGGGAGGTTGGATACATTTCTCCGGTACTATGAGTAGACACCCTGGTTTAATACTATGACCAAGAATTCATTTTTGTATTCCATTTTAATTGAACTTGCATTTAATGAAATCGGCCCAACGAAGAATTGGGAAGCTAATGTGAATTTCTGTCAGATCTGTTGAGTAACTATGTAGAATTTATCTAATCGTTATGCTTGGTTTATTAGACTAAACATCCTTTGGGTATTAGCGAATGACTGTGTTTGAATTATGAAAGTTGTTGATACGTAAATGCAATGTGCAGTAATTACAAACATCATAACATTCTACAATTTTATATAAATCATACGGGTGTTGTGCATTTTACCAAAATGTTAGGTCATGTGCCAGGGATCTGGTAGTAATTGTTCAGGTGTTTGAGAGAAATCTATTGTGGGCCATAAAGAAAGTCAAACCCAATAATCAAATTTGGTTTCTACCCACATACTTCCTATTTAAATTGGGACAGTATTACTTGTAGTACCTGATCTTTTATATCTTTTCTGTTATTTATACTCCGTGAATGATTCGTTTAGATATTTTTGTTACATGAAATTAAGACGGTCATAATTAACGGGAACTCAAATTTATTTTGGATAAACACTGAAATTTAGTTGAACTCATTTGATTGTCACATTTAGGTAATTATATTTTAACTTTAAATTAATAAATCACAACATACATACATATTTAAAAACGATAACGTTTTTATAACGTAACACAAAGGCTTCAAAAGTTATTGCTAATTATATCTATTTTCTTTAATTACTTACTGCTCGCGTTATAGTCATGTAATTAGGTAAACCTATTTTGTTGTGGAGTTCATCATAGATCACAGAAATTAAGTTTTGTTTCACTGTTCAATTATATTAATTAATTATAGACATTATTTGTTTTTAGTGTTACCCATAGAGATATAAAATTTGCATTTCTATGGTGTTGTTCCTTTTCAAAATACTAAAGCGAGGAAAGTTCTTAATATAGGATGACGTGGAAAAGTACGTTTTTTATAATATCGGTCATTTTGTAAAACGAATCATGAAATATACATTTTAGTTGGTACACAAGGTACCTTCGAAAGATTCATTGACAAGAAAAAAAAAATTTTAATCATTATGGTGGTAGACGTCATGAGGTCTAAGAATTAATTGATGACTTTAAATTTGGTATGTTGGTCCACTAGGCATTCAGAAATAAACTTAAATATTTTTCAAAAAAATATTGAATATCGTATTTTGCCCCAAAAAAGTTATTATTTTGAAAATAAATATTGGAATTGTGTTATTGAGCGTCTAGCGTATAGTGGTCGATCCCATATTGATTTTTTTCAAATATATAAAATTTCTCTTTGCTCCCAACTAAGAGTGTATATTTCATGAATTTTTTGTGCAATGACCTATTATATAAAAAACACATGTTCACCCTATAGTTTTATAGGGCAGGATCAAATGAACATTACACTTAACAATCAACAAGTTGAACTAGTCAAAACCTTCAAATACCTTGGAGCAATTATAACATC
>JAUYWI010054101.1:0-17374 GCA_034780595.1 Parotoplana pacifica
GCCTTATATATATATTTATTTAGCTGCATTTGTATTATAATCTGACACTGATGAAGGCACTCAGCCGAAAATTTTGTTAATCAATAAAAACATTAAGTATTTGAAGTAGAATTTTCTTATATTTTAATTTAACACCAGGTACGAGCGATTTAACATACAAAATCATAATTACTGACCCATAATTTTTTCAGAAATAAGTGTTGGTATTAAAAATAAATAAAAAGGAAAGCAGCGTCGGTGCAAAGTCTGAATATTAGTAAATGCAAACAGAACATCGGTTTCAAGTAAATGATCGCAGTGATCAAAATCTTAGTGAATCGATCATTGGTCAAATCGAATCTGCAAACTAATCTATAAAATACATTTATAAGACAGTCATTGATAGATATAAAACAAAAATATAAACAATTTAAGTTCTCTTAACAAAAAAATCTTTTACACTGTGCCTATATTGCTAACTGAAATTTTTGAAAGATATATAAAAAAACTTCTTTTAATTCATGTTCCATTTTGACCGATTTACTTGTATCTAACATCCATTATCTTTATTACATAGCTGTCTAATTACATATAAGCAAATAATTAAACATCTGCCGTGCAACCAATCAAATCCAAAGATGTTTAAATATTCATATCTTAACATAATCACCACGCGCTACCTACATTAGCTACTCTTTTTACATTTAGATCCTCACAACAAAAAGTATTTTCTTGTAATCAAACAGTAGATATTCTTTTTCAAACTTTAAAATGTAGCAGATATATATCTCTTATTTTTCTAAAGAAATTCATTTAACACAGGAAAATGGTTAACATGTTTAATGATTCCACTGTCTTAATGGAGTATAGATTTAGCAGACACATTCCCTGTTCTAGAAACCGCTGGCTTCACCTGGACACCAGCTGGTACTGGCCCGTAGCTGTGACAACCGCTTTTATCAACAGTACAGCACTCATCTCAGGCCTCATACTAAACACAATTGCCTATATCGTGCTCTCTCGCGACTGGAAATCCGAGCCCACAGTTATGAACGCAATCCTTCGTTTAGTAGCAGTCGCTGACCAGTTAGCACTCATTGCAAATTCACTAGACGGCGCTTTTCATTTGCTTGAATCTTTCCAGAACTACGGTCCGCGACTTCTAAACTTTCTCATATACGGTCATGCTATCAATTGGATATTCAAAGCTTCTTTTACAGCAATTCGCAATTGGTGTATGATGTTCCTGGCTGTAAGTAGATGCATTTGTGTGCTAATGCCGATGAAAGCCCCCCTAATAATCACTCCTCACTTCTGTATACGGTGTCTAGCAGTGATCAGTGTTTTCTTATTTATTTTTAATGTTCCAAAATTCCTAGAAACAACTACAAACATTGCTTATTGCACCAATTTTTCTACAGTGGATGGGTGGACTAATGCCAACAGTACAACAGTATTTGTAAGTATCAGCAGTTCTCATTTTATGCCATTTTTATATACTTTCATGACAACCATTGTGTTGAATTCATGCTTTCCTCTGCTCGCCTGTTTAGTAGCCAACTGCATTCTTCTTGGCAAGTGGCGAAGTGTCCAACGCTATCGTCATAATAGTCTAGGATTGGGCAAATCTTCAGTTACTAATCACTCAAAACGTCGACACCAACGTATGGCTCATCAAGCAAACGAAATTCAAGTCGGGTCTCCAGTGGACACTCCTATACATAACCAAGATAACGAGCAACTGACAAACCATCATCACACTTCTGCGCATACAGCTTTGAATATGATTGTCTTCGGACATCAACATCATCATCGTGTTCGCGACTCTGTATCTGGGATTAACCGCATGGTTATAACATTATCTGTACTTTTCATCATCTGCCAAGCGCCTATGATCAGCTACGGTGTTCTCGTTCTTCTAGAGAACACTTCCACTACAGCGTTTAATCTGGTTAATCTAGTCGGGGTCACTTTGGGCAACATTGATTGCTCTGCAAATTTCTTCATCTACATAGCTACCAATGCTCGCTTCAGAGCTCACCTAAAACACTTGCTTGCTATCCAGCCAATAGTACATCGTGCTAATAGCTGTAGTTGTGCATCTGGTCTTGACTCACAAATCGCATGTTCCCCTCGTATACGACTGACAACTCGTCGGGATTTCTGTTCCCTACGTTTAGTTTCCACAACAAAAATGTCTTTCCCTACAAGAGCACATAATACTAAGATTTTACTAAAACGTTCAGATAGCTTTTCCTAATGTGGGTATTGTTTTCAAAACAGTATGTGTAATTATTTCTTATTGTTTTTATGTTGTATTTAGTATATTATGTATTCTTAATAATTCAAACAGTATAAAGATTGCATATAATTTGTACATGCCTAAATAGGATACTTTTTGTTGGAACATCATATTTTTGTAATAAAAAAACATTTTCTGTAATTACAAATTTTTTAGTATTATTTTTTAACTATTGAATTTATTATATCCATGCCTAATATGTGAGTTCGTACAAAAAAAATATTATTTTGCTAATATATACTTTTTTGTCCAACTAAAAACAGAGTGTCATAGATATTTACAAATGTATTGGGTACATATCTTTACATATTATTACCATTTGTAATCTTGTTTTTTTAGTAATTTACTTTTTTGTAAATATAAGTCTAACCAAAATAGTCTAATATTAACAAAATTTAATCAAACTAAATAAATTCTAAAACAAAATATGTACATAAATGGGTGTATATATATCCACAAGTTACTAACCATTTGCAGTTGGTGCAATATCAATAGTTTCATTTTCGCGTTCCCTCGAGACTTTACAACATAAATGCGAACATGTAAAATAGCAATAACACGTTACCATGACAATGATTAAAAACAAAATAGCGCCAATTACAATTGTAATCGCATCATTTACTCCTGGGATAAATGGCATGGTGTTCAACTGAGAAGAGTGCACCAGAAATTGGTAATAGTTGCTGTAACGCACACCGAAAATCCAGACGAAGACGGATTCGAACAGTGATTCTCTACAAATACTTTGTCAGATTGCAATGCACTTCTGATTATCTATATAAGTTATGCAAATAAGAAGTCAATAAAAAATTATTTATCATGCTCGTTTGCACACCTAACGACTACAATACTGAGAACTACTGCCATTTATTGATGAAGAAGCGGAAATCAGGGAAGACAGCATATTTAAGCTGACATGTTGCTTCCAGAAATATCGAACTGCTTATATTTAGACTTTCAAAATGCCACCTATCGTTTACATAGTATGTTTCTAATATATATGGGGGAATATACATAAAATATATTTTGTCTATCTAGGTGATAACTAATTATGATGGAATCGGATTCATCTGCAAAACTTTATAGATCAAACAGTAGGGTTGTAGTGCAAAAAATAACCAAGAAAGTTGAAATTGAAAGAAGCAATTTAGTAAATCTTTAACTAAGTATCTATATTGACATTCAACAATGTGACACACTGGTTTACACTTTTCCGTAAATAGATATATCGCAAAAACTAGTTCTGGATATCAGTGGATGTAAACAAAACATTACTACCCAACTCTCCTTATAATCTGGCACTATTTAACAGATTGTTTTAAAACAAAAACAAAATTGACAGTTTGATCTTTACTGCTATGGACACACCCACATCTAAATTAATTAGGCGTAATTTTACAGTAGGTAGAAATAATATCTTATCATAGATGCCTACTACCAGATTCCCTTTAGATATACATGAAACACAGAAACCGAAAGTAACCCGCGTTCGATGAATCTTATACTAAAACACATTTTAATTTAAAAGTCCATGGAGGCTGATAATGACTCCATGCGATATGACCTCAAATTCAGTGTGGTTATAAAAGATACTTTGCAGAACAGTGACGTAATCAGCAAACTGCACAAACATTTCCTAAATATTTAAATCTAAGTAAGCCATACGTTTTTAAATAATAAAATGAATAAGTGAGAGCCAAGTAAAAGGTCGATTACGATATTATGTTCAAACATTGAACAATTTGAATTTGGTGACATTTTCAAAAGGATGTCCATAAAATTCACAGTCAAATATTTGTGAATCTTTGTAGTGGTGGTCTACATATCAATTTTTCAAAAACGTTTATGCGGATGATTCCCCCCTCCCCAAATACCCATGGTTATAATGTCGACCAAATTTCAGCAAAAGTAACGTACGGAAAGCATGATTGTCTTCTTAGATGATGGTAAAATTTTTTTAAAAGACCCTTAAATAAATTAGAACAAAATGCTACAATCTTGTATGAACAGCTCTTAATTTTAAGAGAATCATAACTCTGTAGATTGGAAAATAAGTCTGTGTGGAAATCCATATTATGAGAACATTTAAAACAAAAAAGTTGTAAGTCTTTCTGCAAGTTAGTTACCTCAAAAAACTATAGTTCATTTATCTCATATTTTAAGTGGAGAAAACAATCTATCCACATGTCTGCATCTAGTTATAATAATGAATATTTGGTAACTGTAAAAATAATTTGTTGGTTTTGTTGAGGCACATTTTAGTGTGGTATTTTTAAAATTTAATTATTTATCAAGTAAATATTGTAAGCAGATTAAACAACCTACAACATGTCTACATCGAGTATAATAATGTAGTTGTCAATGATTGTTCGGTTTTAATATTGGCATTACTTATTTTAATATTGTGTTTTTTAAATATTCTAAAACAAGTAAAGGTCCGATGTTTTCAATAACTAGGGCTGTATAACTATCTAAAAGTCAAACAACTCAAATTTTATAGAATAATATGAAGTTAAAATAAAAAAGTTAAAGATAAAATGTTTACTATATTCATGTATAATTAGATAACCAAAAATTACAAGTATTTTAAGATAATAATATCTGATACACATTGCCAATTCATTCTGTTGTGCATACATAATAGTCCGAAGTGGTGGTGGTGGGGAAATATGTATGTTAAGTTTAATGAAATCTTTAAAGTGAAAATTCGTCCACTAAATTCAAAGAGCTTGATCACGTGAATTTGGCAAACAATTGATAATTTTGGAATCGATATTAATGTGAAACCCCCAATGAGATAAATTTAGCATCATAAGTGAACGCCCTGTGATTATGTCTACTAACCTTAGTCAAAATGTCTCTACCCAGTCCTGAAATATCAATTCTGTGGCCTTTTGACGGCGTAGACCAGCCCCACAATTGAGAATTTCAGGACATATTTTTACGAGTATATACTGATCAATTTCAATTTAGTTACGAAATAAATTATTTAAATGACGTCATTGGCAGAGCCAAAAAAATAGTATGATGCAATAGATAGGATTGCAATTAGTTTATCTGAGTACTAAACGTATTACTCTAAAAGGTCCTAGACTGCACTTGTTTTTGATCAATTATTGTTCAGAAACTTAAACAAAACGAACATTTACACAATTGTTTCTTCGTACTTAATCGACACAATATATATACAATACATACATTTGATTTGTAGAATTCATAATTACATTTATACACACTATTTCTACACACAAAATACAATGTTCCATCAGTTAATTACTGGCATCTTTAATCGTTATGCTGATAATAGCCATGTCCTCGTGAGGCCGGTCAGTCTTGGGATTGGTCTTCACGTTTGATATCTTAAGCACCACCTCCATCCCTTTGGTTACTCTGCCGAATATTGAGTGCTTGTTATCCAACCAAGGCTGCAAAAACAAATTGCCCAAACAATTTTAGATAGAATCGTAGAAAAACAAACAAAATGGAGCTAAAATAAAAATCGGTCACACCCAAATTTTAATCGAAACATTCTGTTAGAACAGATTGCCTGTGATGACAGTTTTCTAAATAATAATAAAATTTAATTGATAAAGTTGGTATGTACACTACCACCAGCAAAGCATAATAAAATATAAATATTATTGATTTCTAATTAAACATCTCGAAATTTTATCTCTACTCAACAAATAAATAACTATATTATTGCATTAACTTCAGCCGTAATATTCAATAAACTTGTCGTGTTAGCTTTTAAAACGATTTTAATAATGTAGAACACGATAAGTAGCAATCATTCTCTGATTAAATTTGTAAATACAATAAAGGTTATTCTAGACAGCCTTCATAATATACAATCAAGTTTTAATGCGTTTTGTTTTCATATAAAATAGCTCAAATCGACCAGAAACCAATTTATTGAATAGTAGCTGCAGTGACTAACAATTAAAAATAATTCAACCCCTCGACAATTTAACAAACAAATATAATAGAAAGTGTTCAGCTCCGTCGGTTAGTTTTAGAGTTCTGGCTCTAGCTGTTCTTCGCTAATTTGTCGCTTTCACTTAGGGAGTCCTACATAGCTACACTAGTCATACAATATAAATATGTATAGCGTATCTAAGCAACACAAGTTTTGAATTGTTGGTACTCTTGCTGAACTTAGAAGTTCAGTAAGAATATCAACCCAAAATTTCACAATAATGATTAAAAATTTCACAAAATTTGCACATACTTGATATAAAAAACAACACCTGGAGGGGTTAAATGCCATTTGACTTTTGCATCTCCATTATAAATGTTCATTTTTTAGATATGCGTACGCTCTCTGACAATCATAATAGCAAATAACATTCGAAAATTTATGTTGTTATATGGACTAGCTTATGCTTCATTGTTTCTATGGATACCCGGACTAACTTATGCTTCATTGTTTCTATGGATACCCGGACTAGCTTATGCTTCATTGTTTCTATGGATACGCGGACTAACTTATGCTTCATTGATCGCATACTCACAGTTGGTGCCACCGTAATAAAGAATTGAGATCCGTTCGTATTGGGCCCTCCATTGGCCATGCTCAGAGTATAGGGCCGATCGTGGCGAAGACTTGGATGAAATTCATCTTCAAATTCACCGCCCCATATAGATTCACCCCCGGTGCCAGTACCTAGAACCAAAGTTGCACCAATCTGATTCAGAGCACTAGATGTGTGTTTAGAAAATATATAAGATGATCTATTGAAAAGCCGTACAACGTTTTAAACAATGTTCTGAAAATTATGATAAAAATATATAAGATCTATTAACTTCACAAAATAATTGTTAAAAAAATTATTCATGTAACTTGTCGGACTTTTGTGCCTTCTACAAATAATAATACTCGTAAAAGAATATGAAATTTAAATAACATTACAAGTAATTTAGAGAACCTCTTTAGAACCATTTTTACCTTCTCAGTTTATTTGTAATCTTATTTAAAGACCAAAATTACTGATAATTAATCTTTTCATAAATCTTAACAAGGAGCTTGACATTCCCCTCAGTGTTCTGAAAATGTCACACAAGATAGGTACGAGTGAGATAAAACGAAGAAAGAATTTTGTTTTCCTATGTAATTAGCTATAATATGACAAATTTAAATAATTACTTTTACTCATAAAAAAACAATTAACTTATTTGAAAAATAGAAATTTATGTCTTTAAAAAAGATACGCTTTTATAGAACATTCGGTCAGTTGTTTAGATTACAGAATTTTATATTTTATGAAAACCACAACTCCATAGGAATGTTTTATTAAAACAGCAAAGTAAATATCCAAAATAATTTCAAATTTCATAAGTGAAGCATCGTAATTACATTCATTTTGTTGTTGATGAAATCAATCTTTAAAAGAATCATCTAACACACATAGTTAACAGTATAGTCTATAAACTTTTAACAATTTTAACGCGAGTAGATGTTTTAAAAATTTATAAGCAAATCTTCTGTTAGTCAATGTACTCACTATCAATTCAAATTTAGTCAGTTATAACATTTTATAGTGGAACAAACATCATAATTAGATACGGTTCTCAATTCAGCACATTCTGACCTATATCCTCTAAATACTAGGACGTTATCAAAAACCTTGACCCATATCCTCTAAATATTAGGTCGTTATACGAAAGCCTTGACCCATATGAGTAGTAGTGAAAATGGATCCTTATTCACACAGTTGAAGGGGGGTGGATAAAATTGGTTTAATTGACTTAAAATTGAATTCTGAGTAGATTAAGCTCACATTATATTTTTTGATCACCCTTCGTGAGCGAAACAATTGTAAAAGCGTGATCGTGAGCACAGGAAATATTGCTGGTTAGGCAGTATTTATCGACTGGTAATTTAGAATTTTTCAGTCAGTGACGAAGTGAATATTAAAATTTTATACTTTATACATTTTATTGAGAGAACAGTCAGCAACTAATCTTCGATTTATTTTGATTTATTCTTTTCTCGTTTTGAACTCATTGTGGAGCTATTTCCCCATTTATGGACAAGCTTTGTATACTATTGTGGATACTTATTATGTAATGGATAAGTTGCAGATTTATCAACTTAGCTACCACTTAGCAACGGCTTTTTTCATTGTAGACTACACACAAAGTTACATTGATGTGGAGGGTCAGCATCTCAATATTTGTTCAATTGGAATAGTGGCCATTAGGATGGGTGTAATGATGGAATTTTACACCTTTCAAAGAGCACAAGCTGGGTTGGATGATCCTGATGGTTGGAACTTAGGTAGAGGTTTTCCCATTGCATAGGGGCAGATGGGTGCTTTTTTATACTAGTCTCGTCCGACCGTTTGAATTTATTGAGAACGGGGTTGATTTGTCCGAGACTGTGCTCTCCAAAGTGAGGACGTAAAATTCCTCCAACTAAACCTACCAGCGTGGACAATCCGTCAAACTGAGCCCTACCATTCCCAGGCTAAGGCACTCAAAAATTTGTATGCGCCTAAAACGGTGATCTGTGATCTGTATTATGATCACTCACTAAATTTTTTTAGGTATGAATATTTCCCCAATTGAAAAAGCGAATTATTCTCAAACAAGTGGCGGAAATCCGTAAAATTAGCTTTTGATGAGGAAGATATGTTTGTCGACCAATTGACGTTTTTTATACATGTTCGCCCCATCATTTATAGACTCCCTAACCGTTATCTACTTCCAAAATAACTGTTAATTAAAGTGAATTATGTGCAAACTGCATGGTTTGAACCGGTTGGTGATAAGAATCCCTTAACAAGAATAATATACTTTCAGAGGCCGATGGAACAGTTGATAAAGGGACAGTTGATAGAGGGACATATTGATAGCCACTATCAAAGTGCGCTGACAGCATTCAATCGCCAAATAATCAGTATTACCAACGCCGGATCCAATTTTGTGGTTCCTTCATTTCACAACATGCAGGTCAATATTGATTGACCACTATAAAACAAAGGCACGCGGATTTGGTGAAGAGGCACCCACTCTATCAAAACAATTGGCATCAAAGACGGTGATTATGGATATTAGACCCTCGCGTACAGTTGCGAACATGGAAGAACACACTATAACCCGCTATCGCTATATTACAAATAAAATAGCCACAAAGGATAGTGTTGAATTGGATTCTGAGTTGGGCACCAATTTCAAGTTGGCCAAATTTTGCTCCCAAGGCTCTCACAGCCAAACGAAGTAACCAAATGGGGTCAAACCCCGAAAATAGGACCATTATTGTCGCATCAATCCGCTGTTAAAATTTGAGCCAATTCGGTTATATAATGGGTCAATTAGAGCTATAAATCTAAAATAGCTTTCCAATGCCAAACAATAAAACCAATATCGCTCAAATTGTAACATTGGATTGATGAGACCATAATGGTCCTATATACAAGGTTTGACCCCATTCGGTGGCTTCATTTGGCTGTAAGAACCTTGAGAGCAAAAGTTTGGTCAACCTCAGTGGTTCTTAATCGTTTCAAATTCAATTGAGTCGATTAAGCTCATTTTAACCCTAAATATAAATAGACCAATATTGCCCCCTCCCCCTCCGTGTGAATAAGGACCCATTTTCATACTACTCATGTCCTGTAAATAATGGGACGATATCAGAAAGCCATGCCCAATGTCATCTAAATAATAGGACGTTATCAGAAAGCTTTTATCCATATCTTCTAAATATTAGGACGTAAAATTCACTCTTACCATGAGGACACCCAGTTTGGATCATGAAGCCTTTAATAACACGATGAAACATATGGCCATTGTAGTAGCCATTCTTGGCGTGAACAACAAAGTTCTCCACCGTTCTTGGGCACTCTCGGGAGAATAGTTTGAGATGCACATCGCCCATGGTCGTATGCAGAATGGCAGAACTTGCCAATCGTGCTTGTGAGGAGTTCTGTATGGCCGCCAATGCTTCTTCCTTAGTTGGCTTCTCATTAAGAACATCACGATCACAGTCACCTCCTCTGTTTGAAATAAAAGATATTAATTAGAAGCTATAATATTATAAAATCACTTATGCACAGTGTGTGCACAAAGTCCCATGTAAACTGAGTGTACAAAAACTGAGTTTACAAAAACAAATAATAAATTAACATAAAATCCTAATTTGTGTCAATAATAATATTTTATATATTTAGCGTTTTATTCAAAATAAATATGCTTTCAATTATTTTATACAACCGCAACAATTTGTTTATATATATTTTTTAATAAATTTAATTAAGTTAAACACTTTTTTTAGATTTCTTCAGTTTAAACGTTTTCGAATCGTCAAAGGAAAACTATCAATCCTCTTAATAGATTATTAAATACGTTTAGTGCACATCATAAATTGGAGTGAATTTTTCAATTGCTGCACCAACTGCCCCCGTATCGGCTCTCAAGGACGAGTATATGCATCGGATCTTGACAATTTGTCTAATTTATCCGCGAACTGTGGAATGCTCAAACGAAATCTACCAGATGAGGTAAAATCCTAATACTCTATTTATTAAACCATAAATATTCTCTCTAATCAAACGAACAAGCACATTATAAAAAGAGCAACATGGGAGATATTTTACAATTAATATTTTATGTGAAGGTTTACGTTTTGCAAAGAATATATTTCAACTGATACTCTGTTCTCAAGTATTAAAACAACATAGTTAAATCCAACATTCTCATTTAGTTATGAATTTTGTAATTTTTTCTCTGAATATTATGAATAATCTTTTGTAATTAAAAAATATAATACAAAGCTTAAAATTTGTAGAACTACTTTTGATTAATATTACTAAGGTGAGAATATCGAACTTTTATCAATTAGGTTTTATTTCGTTGAAGATAGAGATCATTTTAATTTTCTATATTATACTTAGATAAAACTAAAATAGAATAGAAAGTTACAAAAGCCATAATTTAGTTCTCCATTTTTAAAAGGTTCAGTTGATATTATTTATTGTAGTTTCCACTTTTATTATCAAAAGACATCATAATTAGAGGACAAAATTATAATAGTATTTCGTCAGTCTTTTGTATTATTGTTGTTCCTATAATGATGACATGCTGCTGTGTAGCTATGTAGATACAGTCACATGATTTTGATTATTATTACTTTCTATGTACATGTCATAAATGCACATACTCATACATCTAATTCATGTACAATGTTCTGATTGTAAAATTTAATTTCCTATCTGAAATAAATAACTGTATTACTAGAGCCTGGCTTTCTGACAAGTTGTATAATTTATGTTTCAAAAAAAATAATTCTAACAAGTCATGCAACAAAACATATTGTACTAAATTAAAATTAAAGAATTCGGAGTCATGCCAAAGAAAATATTTAATATTTCTTAAATGTAGAAAAGAAAAAATAATTCAAAATCAAAATTAGATGTCTTATAAAACTATTTTTGGGCAATAATAAATTACATTTCTTTACAATAAAGGTAATTAAACCAACTCAAAGATGGTAATTTAGTCTAAGAAAAACTATTCACTTAAATATGAGAATAACCTTATTCTCTATGGAAAAATACTCTTATTTTATCCCTTCGTGGTCCCTCACATATTTCGTCCTTGGGGGAATGTTACGACTCCCCCCCATAGAAAATTAAACTTCCCATGGTCCAATTTGGATTAAATTTGGTACACAGGTACCTTGGAAAGATTGGTAGGCAAAAAGCTTTTAACATTTTTAAACAAATCGATAATTTTTAGGTCCTTCAACGACAAAAATCGCAATTTTTTGGCAACTTTAAACAAATATGACAATCACATGTTCAAAAGTTGATGAAATCTTCTAAGTTTTAGAATAAAACATTAATGGATTTTTAAAAAATATTGATTTTCATGGATTGGGCGGGCACTACATCAACCAATAAAAATCAACTATTTTATGTCATTTTTTTGCATAAATGTTTTTATTGTGTTCAAATTTTAATAAAATAGTCCAATTTTTAGTTTATTCTTCAAAACATATTATGCATTTTTAAATATATTCAATTTAGAGACTGGATGAGCACTTCAACAACCAATGAAAGTTGAGTATTTTTTAACTTAATTTTATGGTGTTTAGGTCATACACATTTTACATTTGTTATGTAGGTCCACTGGGAACTTAGTAATACCAATGCATAAATACGTTTTGAAAGAATGATTGATTATCGACTTTTTTGGCCAAAATAAATCGATATTCATAGTCCAAATACTTCAATTGGCTCTAAACGAAGCTCAAATTTGAGATTTATAACAACAAAGCCATTTGAAATAATGTATGTACTAGAAAATTGGATGCTTCATTTTTCTAAGAGGGCCACTATACAGATTTTAGTAAAAGTGATTTTCTTCATAAATTAATGGCTCTAAATGATACAAAATGGTTTAATATTAGTTTCTTGGTCAATTTTAATGTTTTTGGAATGCTTTAATAATTAACATTGAATCTCAGAAAAATCCATTGTAATGCATCAGCTGGATCCAAAGTCACTGACCTAAATTTCTTAGTTTTTACTTGACCTACTAATAGAGTATAAAATAGGAAGTATATATTCCAAATTTAAAGGTATTCCAATGTATACACCATTCAAATTTTATTGGAAAATTCATTTTCATTTTTTTACTATCTAACTATGTCTATAGGATTTGACAAAAAATATCAAACTTTTTTCTGGACAATATTTTTTCTGACATTTTCTACAGTTGTTAAAAACCAGATGAGGAACATTTAAAATTTAAAGAAAGTCTACCCGATGGCACGTTTTCAATCGCACAAAAAGTTAAATATTGACTCAGGTTGCACCCTATGGACAAAATAAATAATTTCGAAAACCCAGATTATATGTTAAACATATCCTACCAAATATTAACCAATTTCATCAATATTTAATCTCAGAATTGATTTTTTTGCAAAAAAGTACATTTTGGGCTAAACTTTACTTTTTCAGGTGACTGTTCGGTGACCTTAGGGGGGAGGGGGGTCCGACCAAAAAAACAATTCTACACCAAACCATCGGCAACAGAAAATTGATTGAACCGTTTTCAATAAATTTCAAAAAAACACAGGTGGAGTCGAGACCCCCTTCCCCCCAAGGACGACGAAGGGTTAATAAGAGAGAAAATGGTGAGAATTTAGGCTTTGAAATGAACCGTCGGACAAACAGCTTTATGACAAATTCTTTAGGTACTTTAATGGAATTCAATTTAATTTCAAAACATTTTATGTATGTAGGTACTGTGAATTGATTAATTACATACGAATAAAATGACGGCTTTTTAAAATTAAATTACTTTGTCAACAAGTTCCAGTTATTCAGCAGTCGCTACGTGAACATTTTTCCTTAAAACAAACAACTACCTCCTATTGGCATTTCTCTAATTGTCTCTTTCATTCCATTTTGTTATCGTTATTATTTGTGTTATAATCGTTATTATTTGTATTATAATCGCATTTTGTATTATTTTTAGAAAATTAGCTACATAAATAGAATTAAAATTCAAGTAAAATATAGAAAAAAATAAATATGGTTTTTTGATTCAGCTTTTTAGGTAAGTAAAAACAGTTTTATTATTTTAGTTTTCTTCTTCTTCTTCTTCTTCTTCTATATTTGACTTGAATTTTAATTCTATTTACTTTAATATTTTATTTTAGAGTTGGACCAGACTTACACTGCTTTGATATCGTGTGGCTCTCGTGACGTGAACAGATAAAACCGGTTCTTCTTCAGTGCCGTACAGAATAGAATAGGGTCCGAGGTGGTTCCATCTTCAGTTTTCAATAAGGGATTGTCGGAGGCCTGCATCTCCATTGAAGCTGCCGCCCACTGACCTCCAAGCGCACCACCTGGGGCACTGGCACTGGTCTTTGAACCACCTTGATGAAGGGCCAGTTGCAATAAGCGCACATTCTCCATCTGACCCACACAGCGACTGACTCGATTGGTGACCAAATTCACCATTTTCACGCCCAGAGGGGTGGCATAAATAAGGAAATTGCCACTCTCATCAAACACTAATAAATAAAGCATAATGTATATATTTTGAAAACCATAGAATCACCGAAGATATCACTGATGATTTTCAAAGTTCGATTTCTATGGACCTCGTCAGAATTTAGTTAATTAATTAAAAATATTAAGAAATAAAATAAATCATTGATTACTCAATTTGTAATTAATTGATTATTTATTTCGAAATTATTTTAAAGCTGAGAATTGCAAGTACCCACATGAATACTAAAATTCATAGAGGTCAAACATAAAATTGTCAACAAGCAAAGTAGTTTTCAAAGAAGGTACATTAAATGGTTAGTGTAAAATGCCAATTTATACGTCTTGTATGATTAACTCTTCGAAATGCAAAAACAGATTTTAGATAACTATTTTTAACCAGATAAAGTTTTAAACATAAAAATTTAATCAACGATATTGAAATTCATAAAATAATTAAAATACCTTTTATATTCATTTGTTTAACGATTTATTTTTGAAATATTCAAATTAGTTTAAACTATAACTATCTTCAACTTCTTAACCATTCATCGTCCTTGGGTTTTTGAAATTTATTAAAAAGGGTTCAACCGATTTTCATGAAATTTGGCATTGCGGTACTACATTCTGTTTCGGATCTTTTGGTGTAATTTTTTTAAAATTCTAATTAAAGATTTCATCAATATTTTGAGCATATAGTTGGCATATTTCTCAAACCTTTTCAAAACATTCGCGATTTTTAAAAGCCTTTTGTCGATTAATCTTTCAAAGGTACCTGTGTACCAAATTTCATCCAAATCGGTCCATGGATAACGACACACGAAAAAAAGTGAGGGACAACAACGGGTTAAGAATGGAAATATTTCGATTAAATCGATGCTGTTTATTTTTTTTTCATTTACACCGCTCTGCTACAAGTATAGAAATCGCTAGATCGATAGCAGGCAAGTAATTGTAGCTAGCGTCTATCTGGTTATGTCATATGACATCGATAACTCTAAATACCTCGATGCCATGTAAGTTAACCTTTGTAAATGGATAAAAATAAACAGCATCATTTTAGTTCAAACTTTCTCATTCATTATTAAATGCAATTGGAACAAACAATATTATAACTACCGCTACCAAGTTATTGCACAAAGCTATATTTGAATTAAATTAATCCTCGTCGTCAGTGGGGGTGGGGGGGTGTTTTACGTTTTTACATTTTTGGAAATTTCTCAAATATGTCTCAACCAATTTGAATTAATTTGTTTCCATGTGTACTATAAAAACAATTATCTGACCCCCTTGTTTTGTGACGGCCCTCTAAGGTGGTGGCATCATAATTTTTAAACAAACTTGTTTGACTGACTTTAAATTTGGTAAGTAGAACCATAACAACATAAGAAGTAGGATTCTAAAAGATTTTTTCAAATTATTATTGATTATCAATTTTATAGCTAATTTTATCGATTTTTGTGGCCCAACTTAAATTTTTAGAGGGCCTTAGCTTAGCCCCCTTATTGTTTTTTTCCTAAAAATAATCTCTTAGCTTAAAACATTTCAAGGTGTAACAAATTTAAAACCAAACTATCCACGGGAAATGTGACATATTAGGTAGGGGGAGGGGATGTTTTGATCTCTAGGTGTGACGACAAGAGATTAAAGCAATTCAGAACAGTGGGTACCCATACAAAAGCTGATGTTTTAAATCGATTATTTTTTGCAATTGCAATAATATACATATGTAGGTTATTAGAGATTGTGCAGAAGATGCTATTGTGATCTGTGGGTCTATATTTGGGGAAACAAAATCATCCTAAATATTATCCGATCAAACAAACACACATAGTATTTTATACCTAAAAGCTCTCGTATTATAAAAATATATACTTTCATTCACGGAACTCGATTAATCAGCAAGATTATTTTTTATTGAAAAGAAACATGATCCTTCCACAAGTTATACTTACAAGATTCACAAAAGGAAACAAAAATTGTGCCTGAACTTAATATTTAGGTGCATACCTAATAAAGATTAATTCAAAACTATATTTTTTAAATCAGAACACGGAGTATGAATTAGAAACTATTCAATATAATCTACTATATTAAAAAATAGTAATTTTAGACATACAAATATTAATAAAATAGTGAACCTACCTCGCTGTTTTATGTTAAAATAAATCATCATGGATAACTCTAAGTCTGCCTCATTAGGAGTATTATTTATTGCCTATCGATCTATGTATAGTTTACCACACCTAGGCAGCATAACAATACTTAATGTTCTGAAATTATTAATTTGGAGAGTTACATTAACTTTTTTGGATAATGTAAACTAACTAATAATTTCATCAACCTTTCTAATCGCAGTATAACAATACATTACATAAATAACTGACCTATATTTGCTAAATATTTTGAATCTGATTTCTCAAATTCCTTTTCTACAGCCATTCGTCTCCCAAATTCCATGCTAGGAATTTGCTGTATCGTCTATAATAAAATATGATCAGAATCAGAGATTATTAAAACTAGAATTTAATAAAACACATCCAAGAAGTAGAATAACATATGTAGTAAACTTTTATATTATTCAGTTGATGTAACACATTTAGCAATAATAATAAGATATATTAATTTGTCCAAGAATTTAAAAAAATAGGTTGATAACTACATTATCATAAATTGCTGGTACTTGATAGCACTAAAATTAAGACAAACTATTTTACAATATTGTAGGTTTTTTTCTGTATTATACAAAATTAAAGCAAGAAACCTCACCTGCTGCACTTCAAAATATTGCTGGATACTTTCATCAATAACTTTAAGTAGTTTAGCTTTAGAAAAGTTAAATATTCTTATCTGAAATAACAAAATAAGTTAGCATGTAATCCTAGTAACATATAAATAGGTCCAAATATTTGAATAATAAAATTAATGCGATTTCAAACATGAAACACCCTGCAAATTAATATTTTTTTCTACACGAAAATCTATATTAAACATTCCGTTCATAATCCGCATCACTATTTATATCGCATCTTTAAATAATATTTTTTAGAATTTTTTGTTTGTTTTCAACATTCATCAGGAGTCCCCC
>JAUYWI010054112.1:0-17370 GCA_034780595.1 Parotoplana pacifica
TGCTTCAGCTTGGGTGTAGAACAAGATACACATGATTACATAGTTTTGATTTGATCTTGAAGGGATGTTGTTTTTATATTGAAGCCATTTTAATATTTTACACATCTTTTGGTTGGATTACATTCATTACTATGATGTTGGTACTGTCGAAGGCTTGACATTATTTCATATTTTTATTTCTTATTTTAATGTTTGCTGCAGTAAAGATTTATTCTACATACATATTACATATCCTACTAATTCAAATCGAATAAAACATCGCTAAATTTATAAATGAAGTACATAAGTTGATTGATTATTTAAGTGCTGATATAGTATAGATTGTGCATAATAATATGACTTCATCTACAAAAGCTGAATGAATATATGCTACTGTATTTTGCGTCAATAGATACTTTGGACTTCTGGAATTGTTGAACAGATTTGAGTCGATCATCATTCTCTGCCGTTTGTTTTCTCTGTGTATATAAATTTTGAACTTTAACTCAGAGAGAAAGTGTATAACTCAAGGTAACCACTTCCCCTTTTAAGAAAGGAATACGTATGTAATGCCGTTTAAATTTCATTCATTTCTACAAAACAGTCTCCCTATACATACATAATTTCTAATAAAAAATGTTAAATGAACGTAAATACAATATATTGATGAGATTTTAATGGCAGCTATCATTTAAATCTGAGAATTGTGAAGTACTTAAGTACCTACTCTTTATTGTTATAATCAATTTAAAAGTGTACCTTGAAAATAATTCGCAGTTTGCTGTTAGTTAATAATATAACTAACACAACAAAATATTTTTTCATGTAATCGTCATGTAACTAAGTTAGATAAATGAAAAAGTAACATTTTACTGAAAACGGTAATAGGTATTGATATTAGTTTGAAAGTGCGGAAAAGGTTTTTAAAATAATTAAAGCTAATGTTGTTTTTTAAAATCAATTTATAATTATGCAGTTAAGCAAACGACACAATTTTGTTAAATATTTTTATTAAAGGATCATTATTTATTTTAAAACAACATGAACAGTCCATTTAATTCCACTCTTTTAGTTGACTTCTTATTAGCTTTTTATTAAAGGCATATTCAAATAAAAAAGTGTGTAATTAAATAAACAATGACCATTTAACAAAAATGTAAAAAAATATAATTACGGTATAATCTTCTTTTATCAAAATTCTGATCAAAATGTTAGCAGGTACAGGCTGATTCGTTATGAAATGTCGTTTGTTTTATTTATGGAGCTTCGGGGGTGGGGGGGGGGGTTGATATCGGCTACTAGAACCTTAAAAAACAGAATGATTATTGGAGTCAAAATCATTGCAAGTCTTTACAATTAGGGCTGTACTCCAGAGGACTGATTCTGTGGAAGTAACTGTTGTCAAGTGGGCTATGACCTATTCTCAGTTGTCTGATGGTTACCTCACCTGTTCTATCAAGGCTGTTGATGTTTGATTTGGTCTTTCCCTCCTTCATACACTCCCTGTAGTTCTTGTGAAACTCTTCGGAGCACTTTGATTTGATTAGGGTCTTCATGGCTGTATGGTTTGGGGCACTGTTTGTTGATCTCCTTTAGTACCCCTGTTTGCGAACTCATCTGCCATTTCGTTTTTATTTTTCTTTCATCTGATTTGACCCTTTGAGCCAGTCCGAACCAAAGGTAATGCGACCTATGAGTTTGATATTTTAAAATTGTGTCTCTCTTATAGGTTCAAATCAATGTACCAAATTTCAATGAAATTGATTCAGCAGTTTCAGAGATATGAAAAATTATGTAAATAAAATAAATTTTAATAAAAACGATATTTTCATTGAAACAGCCTCTAAATAAATATTTATAGTAGAATATGTAAAATACAATGATTGCTAATTATGATACTCCAAATTTCCCCATATCGAAACAGGGTGATTATAAACCAATCATCTATTTTAGCAAAAGTTATAAAATTAAATCAATTTTAGGTTTCATTAACATTAAACTAGATATACCAGATCAGCAATCTAAAAATAAAACTAAGATTTAGAAAGTTTCACTGGAGGCTGCCATTAAATGAGAAAAGACATATTTCTACCTTGAAAACTATGATATGATACTGGATCTTAGTCCTTTGGTCTACCAATTATTATTTAGTTATTATTCTTTATTTCTTAAATATTATGCATTGAAAATTCCCATGCCCCGATTTGCATTTTTCTGCCCCGAGTCCGATTGCCGATCTAGTTGTATCTAATAATTTAATATCTATGCTTCAAACCATTATGCGCTTCATAGATTAAAATCGGACTCCTGCGATTTCTATGCCTAGTATTATGGATGTTTTAACAAGTAAGTACACTACCTACTGTATTAGATAATCTATTTTATTAGTAAATAATTTGTGAACATACCAAAACAATAGGCACTCAAACGAAAAAAGCTAATTCCTTTATATACATTTGAAGAATTAAGGCAACAATAATTTTGTTGAATTAGCTGTTCTTTTCAAGAGAATCCAACAAATGATATTTTCTAAAAAAAGTTTCAACAGCGTTCAGATTCGATAATCTTGTATTTAACTGTTTTATGAATAGTTTCATTACTAACACAGTAGATAAATAAGTTTGGTAACGCATTCATGACCGCCATTACTACACCTTTCAGCGATTAAAGTGACACATCGCAATTTTCAGCATAAAAACCAAAGGTCATTGTTTGCTATAGAGCTTAATGCCAACAATACCTACCTAAATAAAACACGCAAGTTTTCAAGCTCCCACAAAACTACTCAGTACCTACCTAAAGTATGCTAAAATTTAAATTTACAAATAGATGAACTGTGTCATTAATATTTGATTGTATAGATAACCACACAACACATTTTCGGTGTTGATATACATTTTTTATAGTCAAATAGTTTTAATTTTCGTGAGAAGTAGATTAAAATCGTTTAAAAGTAATTATTGATTTTCTTTTACGATGTGATGTACCGATTTAAGAATTTGGAACATTTTCTTGCACTAAATTTAATTTATACTTAAAACTGATTTGTGCACAGTTACGAATCAATCAGCTTAGTATTTTCTAAGTACTTTAAATTGGTTATATTTGTTACGTTCTATACACACATGGTGGTACTTTTTAATAGAAAAATATATGTAGACAGTTAAATTCAATAAAAAATTATTTTGAATAAAACAAAATTAATTTTGATATAAATAACATTTACGTAAAAATCTATTTAAAAATCTTTGACACTAGTATGTTTTAGATCTATTGTATTAGACATGTCAAGTATGTTACCAAAAGAAATCTTAACCTCTTACTCTTTCTGGTTCACCGATGCTTAACTAAAATATTGTTGAAAGAGAGATAGACATGTGTAACGTCATTGTTTAGGCAGCGTGGGTTTTTCCAGTTTCTATATGAGTAATGTTTTGTGACTAGTTCAAAGGCGTAGAATCTGAGATTTCCGACAGTTAGGAATGTTTTTAGTAGGTAATGATGTGCACTTGTGATCAACTCATTCTTGTTCTAGAAGTTTGTCGAATAAAATACCTCTTAAGAGAATGCCAAAAAAACGATTAAATTTAACAAAAATTATATTTTCTATATCTAAGACAATAAAGTACCCAAATTAAACTTTTGTATGTTCCAATAATTTATTAAACACCAAAAAAGTCAAAAAGTGTGTTTGCTTAAACCCTAAAATAAGTAAAATAATTTTTGTATGTTAGCTCTCACTATAGGAATGTTGTTGCGTTTTTAGATAAATGATACTTTAAAATATTAGAGCTAAGAAAGTCAAAATTTTATAAAATGCCTTTTGTGGAAATTATTTGTAGACGTCCAATGTCCTTAATTTTGCTCTTTTTGTACCATATTCAAAAATTGACTTTGTTAGCTCTAATATTTTAAAGTTTAATTTATCAAAAAACGCAATAACATTCATATAGTGAGAGCTAACACCCAAAAATGATTTTACTTATTTTAGAGTTTGAGCAAACACTCTGTTTGACCTTTTGGTCGTCAATTTCCATTTTTATTAAATAAGTTCAAAATTAATTTGTGATGATACTAGCTAAAGTTGACATATAATCAATACCTTTAAAAAGGATAAGTAATTGCATATTGCTATGTAATTTTGGTGTTCCTAGAAACAGTTGCTTACGTGGAAAGTTTATTAAAAGAAAGTTCATATATTGTAACTAAGGATTCATGTTGTCTAATACCCATAAAAGCATTGTTATCGGGGTTTTGTAAACCGTCATTGTTGCTATGAAATATTGGCGACCATAGCAACTGTTACTAAGACAAAAGTATACGAATTAAAAGATTTTACATAGTCAAATACGCTTGTAAACATAGCTTGCTGATATGCAAATGGTGTCCCTACAACAGTTGCTAAGTGGATAGTTGATTAGAGGAAAGTTCATATATGGTAACAAGTAAATTACCATAAAAGCATTGTTATATGGGATAAATTTGTAAAAACTAAATTGTTGCTATGTGATATTGGCGTCCATAGCAAACGCACAAACAATCTGAATACGGATTTTTTCTCCTCGTCCCAAGGTTATTCTAGGTGCCAAATTTGATAAAAATCGGCGTTGAAGAAAAAGAATGAGAAGTAGAAGAAAAAGTTCTATTTAAAAAAATGTATCTCCTAAACTACTTGACCGATTTTGAATTTTATATTTGACACACTTACTTACCGTCAGAGCATAAACAAATGGCATAAATCTAGTCAGGAAACCATTTTACCTTTTACTGAGTAGGGGTCAGAATGGCCTATTTCCAACAACAATCCATAGCTCAATATGCAAGGCTGAATTAGGGAGCTAAGAGCCAAATTGTCATTAGCTTACATAATTCAGCAAAAGTTTATTATAAGGACATAAATATATTCCTACTAATAATTTTCCAAAATCTATCTGTTTAAGTATTATGATAATCCTACTCTGTGTGAATTTAAGTCAACGTAACGTCAAAAATTTTGAAGTGTACAGAAATGGGGATGCTGGAAGGTAAAAATCATAGAGTACGTATATACTCTATGGTAAAAATGACTAAAAAGAATTGGATGCATTTTAGAACTAAATAAATATTTATTTTGTATTTAGTTGGGTATTACAGTTTTATGTTTGCCGCCTGTATGATCAGTAGTTAGATACACAATTGTTCTTATACCTACAGTGACTGGACCACATCAAACTACAAAAGTAACAAGGTTTTAAAAAAATGTTGACTTTTATTATTTGTGTGACCTTTGGCTACTAGCAAGTAATATTGTGCTCAAGAAATTTCAAATAATATTGACGCACAATGTGATGTTCAATCGTCCTTAAAATGCTTACAAGTATCTGACCTAAATAATATCATTTTTATATGTAGATTTAATATAGTATCACATTATATGTGAACAGAAGATATAGCGTCATTATTATACTTTTCAATGTTCATTAAATAAAAATATTCATTTTTTCTCTGACTAGTCAAACTACCTAGGTAAATGTTAAAATGAGAAACTGCCTGGTTTAAAATTTTAATCAAATATCCTGATTTAATATTTCCTCGATTGATTTGACGATTTTAATTGGAATTTATGAAAATCAAGAGAAAAACGATGCTGTTTTATTTAATAATATGTGGTAACATACCTATCCTTTAGATGTAGTGTATGGTTTAGCCCAACAAATTGATCCGTCTTCATCTCATTTTGCCTTTTTTACGAATAATCGAAAGATCTGATCCTAAGTCGTTTTCCACTTGATTTAATTGAATAAAATTTTCACTGCATTGAACAACACTCAACCAGGTCGGTCAATGTTCCACAAAATTAGTACGAGATGCAGTTTGGTGAAAGCGTAGAAACAAAGTAGATTGAAATTTATTGTTGTTTGTGATTAAATATTACAAACAATAAGTGTGCCAATTGATCCTGATAATTTTGTTGTAAATGTACCTGTATTAATACATGAAAATCTTGACGATCTCGAAAAGTTTGGCGCCTGGCATAAATCACAAATAAACTGATCATTAATGCAATTTCTTACTTCTTATATATAAAGTGTCGTACAGGTTGAATAAGGCCACCACCATCATATTATTAATACTCTGATGGAATAAGTACGGAAAAGTTAACCTTCATAATATAATACCTATCAAACTATTTGCTGACTTTGAGTAGGTATAAAATACTCTAGAGATTATATAGACAGCACGCTATCAAATGAAATTAAATTAGACACATTTTTCTGGCATAGTGAATAACCACACTGATAGATAATATACATAAGTAAGTATCGTACTACCTTTATCTATCGACAATATTTACGATCTTGACTGTTTTAAATCTAAAATAGGCACTACCCAGCAGCTTTGATACATGTTTTGACGCCAGAAAGCGTCACCGATTATAATAAAAATGACATTTTGCATCAAAACAAAATACATAAAAAGCACCTAAGCTAATTGAACTAATTAGGCAGGTCATTCATTCCTGACGACCAATACGCCGACAGACTTAGAGAGGGACGAGCAAGGGCATGGGCTGCTCCACTAAGGTTGACCAATAAAATGCAATATAGCTCTAGGGGGGGGTGTTTTCTCAATGTTTTTTTGGCGGTTGGGTCACTTTACTGGCGGCTATCCACAGTTCCACAGAGCCGTGTACCTACCTAATGGTCGCTGCAGCGCAGCACAATGACCGCCAATTGACCACCTCTTTCATGGGCATACATTGTCCACTTAGCTATGTCGCTGAGCACTTTTGAAATCATGTTCGTTTTCTTTTAAGTATCCCCATAGAAGAGCAACATCTTGCCTCTAGAACTTTATATTATCACAAGTTTTCATAATTTAACCTAAAATAAATTTAGTTATTGTTATTCTAACAGCTATTTTACTTGACTATTTATGCTTTATGATATTTTATTGTGTACCTATTATGTGGGATAATAAATGCATATCTTTCACTAACAATAAAAACCGAAAAAAGTACTAGAAAAACAAGACTTTTATTCAAAACTTACCGAAGTAGGTCGTCCAAACATTTCAATTTTTTAATCGGTTCCTAAAGCGGACAATTATTACAGAGTAGTGGATGTTGAATAATGAAGAATTAATAGAAGTACAACACAAGCCAAACACGGTTCCGTTCTTCGATGACCCAGATCATATATTATTTTATTGTTTATATCAGTAAGATCAATCACGAAAAGTTAGTTT
Source organism: Parotoplana pacifica (assembly GCA_034780595.1). Lineage (NCBI taxonomy): Eukaryota > Metazoa > Platyhelminthes > Proseriata > Otoplanidae > Parotoplana > Parotoplana pacifica. Next base: position 7,207 of record JAUYWI010054112.1, read on the forward strand.
ATATTATTAAATAACAAAATCTTATGTAGTTCAATATTATGACACACATTTGTTTACTGATAGTTATGTGTGTATCTCAGTAGATTTGCTTTCACTAAAATATTTCATATTGTAGTTGCTCTCAACACGTACAATGTAAGCGGATTAAGTCACTGCCAAATACATGTCAGCAGTTACACAAATCCCAGCAGAGAGATTTTGTTGCAGAGTAGTCACAGATTAACATGAATAAACAATAATCAACATGAGTAGTGTTGTTTATGTATTTATATGTTTGTATACAAAACAGTACTATATGTATAAGCCAAAGGTTACGTTATAGGCTATAACAGTGGTAGATGCTGTTAGCTTTGCAATGTGCACTATATGTAGAACTGAATGTCGAAACCAGAATGGTCCACCACCTGTCCTTTAAATCAGGTTACCTGCGTGCTAACTATGATATGTCAACACAATAATGAATTATCCACTGAATACTACTTCCTGGTGAATGGAAATCTGCAACATGGCGCTGCTTTACATTGGCAAAATAGCACTAAAGTTCAGCAGTAGATAATATTTTTTTTAAAAAGCCCGATAACGTGTGAAGGAGAAATTTAATTGCGATAAGTTGGATTATAGAAGACAAGGACACTTAAAATGAGAAACTGGATGGATTACATTTCTCGTACACAGAGAGATATAAATAAAACAAATTAAACTATAAATCCAACTTCTAGGGTCAAAACAGAGTTTAGGTGAAGATGACTGGCTAATTTTCATATAATAAAGTGCAAGCAACTAATAGGAAAACTGGAAGTGTTCTTTTCAAAATGACAAAATATTTGGATGTAGTCTTCTTTCACTTTTTAATGCGTCAATAGCTACATTATATCATAAAAAGCAGGTGTATCAAAATTGATGCAGCAGTGGGTTTTTAAGAGTACATTTTAGCAATCAAAATGCACATTTGGGGTGGTGGGTACCGTGCTAATAGCAGAAATGGATTCATACAATTCGGATCATAGCATGGAGTAAGACAGTTGATAAATTATTGTCCCTATTTCTGCTTGTTTGATTTGATAATATATTTAAAGCGATGCAATGTAACTATTACACCTTTTCATGAACACATGCAACGGCAGCTTACACGTAAAAAGAAAGAAATGTCGCCTTCACTCTCTGTAAGATTAATGACAAATACTAACCTAGCAACTATACTGCATTTAGGGGCGGTAGCTAAGTGTGTTTTTGTCTTTAATGTATTTTGTGAATTAAAAATATGGTCAATATTTCACTGTTCAGCCAAATTGGTGGTTGCAATTTGTCTATACCTACCGAAAAGTATACTTAATTTCATTTTGGTTGGATACGTGTAATAAGTGCATTATTTTACAAACAGGCCATCACAACATTTTAGGTCAAAGAACTTTATAATATAGGTAATTAGCAACCTGATAGAATCTAATATGGTTTTAAGATTGCATCACAAAAGTGAATCATTCAAAAGTCTCATTCCATCACATTCAAACATACCGCCACCATTTAAACACATTTTATGGAATGATGTAGACATTATTGTTAGAAAAGAATGCTGCTTTTTTGCATGGTAAATTGCATAATTTTATTTGCATTTTGGGCAGTCAACTACTCCAGCATAGAGTTAGTTCACAGTTAAACTAAAAATAACATTTATACCGACTAAGTTCGACATTATTTTATTCCAAAATGTACGTAGGTTTTCTAAATGGAATTCATAATGTACAGAAGCGAATTTTGGATACAATACATTTTGAAGATGTGCCTTACATTATGTGCCTATTCACGTGTAGTGTATCTACTTTTGCACATGCGCAATTTGTTCCTAACGTCAATCTCACCACTGTCAACTCATAAGATATAGAAGTCTCCTATGTCAAGATAGCTTTTTAGTAATAAGACGGTTTTATTTAGCAAAAATAAGTTACTGATGGTTATTGACACTAATCTAGTGGGAATTTTAAAGTGGACGACTCTTATAGTCGACAATTTGATAGGCGATTCGATTTATGGACCATATCTTTTTTTAAATATATGTACCTACATAGATAACTTTTTACTGACGTTTAAAATCTAGATGACTTCACCGCATTTACGACTTTTATCATAGCACTTTTTAAATTTTTGACCACTACAAGTTATGCATAATATTTTGGACAACATTCTTCAGATATTTCAATGATTTTTAGGTTTGACGACTATTCTATGGGGACGATATCTTCTTTCAACGATATATTTATGGATGATTCTTTTATGGGCGACTATAAAATGGAAGATTTATTCAAAATATCTACCACTTTACTACGAACCTAGTTATTGGATATCTGTAAAATCAAACTTTAATGAAATGTTTTACAAAGAATGGTCCAAATAATTTTCTAAGTAAAATTCTTAAAAGGAATCAACAATAGTCTGGGTGGTGTGCAACTCTCAGGTGCAACGAACAGCCTCCCAAGGCAGATCCACATATTTGGGTTGGGAAAAAAATAGATGACATGCACTGAACGTCAGCCGTGTCACCGAGGGTTCCTGTGACTTCAGGGGTTACTCAATGTAATTTTCCTGTGCAGAAAAATATCAGTTTTACAAATTTATACACAAACTTTCATAGATGCTACAAGCAATAAAAAATCGGTATAGTCCTACGTTAACGGTACATGGGTTTTTGTTTTTGTAATTTAATTAAAGTTAAGAACTTTAATATTATTACTTGCAAGTATTATTGAATTTAATGATAATTTTAATAAAATTATTTTAGAAAATTTTAACGAAAACCAAATTCTCGTTACCGTAGGACTGCGTCGCGAATTTGTTTATTACTTATAGCATCCATGGAAGTCTGCAGTATAAATTTGTAAAACTGATATTTTTCAGCATAGGAAAGATAAATTGAGTGACCACTTTAGTCTAGTGACCATGGAGGCACAGGAACCCTCGCTGACACGGCAGACAACCAGTTCCTATATCATCTAATTTTTTCCCAACCCCCCAAAATTGCGGGTCTGTCGTGTGGGAGCTGAGGGTATTGTAGCTACCGTTCGGGCTATTAGAGGGCGTTTCAATAAATAAATGTCATGTCACAGATTTTTATTTGTTTTTCATCAAAAACAGTCTTCAAGATTTGTAGAAAAAATTTTCTGGGTACCTACTACCTACCAGTGATCCTAAACATACAAGAAACATTATTCTATAGATTTTGATTGATATCCTGTTTCTACCTTGTTTTTTCAAATATGTAATTATTTTTAACCTTTTTGTTCTACTGAGTTGAAGTTTAATCATTTCACCGATGGTCACTTGTTGTTTTTTTACCTCTAAGCGAAATGAATACCCACCTACACTAAATAAATATTTACATTAACAAAGTAAGTATTTAAAATAATATATCCTACGAACAGACGGACCAAAATAGATGATTTTTATATTATTGATTTGTAAATTGATATTTTCCATAAAACTATGGTACCATAGCCACACGGTGCGAAATAAAATATCCATGCAAGCATTAAAACTGACCGATAAATCTAATCTCTATGTTGGTGACAATCTGGTAGTAATTATTATCAACATGATAAATACACACAACAGTAGCCACCATGCAGGATCAATCATTCATGCATGTATAATTTGAAAAAAGGTAAATCGGTAAGACACTCATGAAAACATCATTAAACAAAATCGATATAGGTAGTAGCAGTTTTAAAACACAGACGTTACTAATTACTATTCATGCAACATAATTTTAGCTTTTACATACATATTATTAAATATAATACGAAATACATTTTTAGGTAATTATTATTTGCTAGTTTTATATGACATATGACTGGTTCGCATTATTAAATTATAAAAAAACTATGTTTTAAAGATTAACCATGATTTTTATTTTATAAATCGATGCATTTTAGTAATATACTAAAAACTTGACCAGCAGACAGCAATAACAACTGCATTAATTTTGCATTTATTAAATTTTTATGCCAAAGCTTTTATGGTGAACAATGATCTGATATTAGAGAAAAACATTAATTCTCTTTATTTTCAACACGATTACACAGTCAAAAGCAAATATAATTTTAGTAAGATGGAAAAAAAAATTATTTGAGAGGTATGACCCAATGCTCATATTTTTGAAAAAATTTAGAAAAATCTCTTGATATAAAAACCATACATATTAAGTACGTCTTTGGCATGTAGGTATCTGTATGTGTATATAAAAGTTCCATTGTGACACGTGAAGGTTTTTATAGTACTATTGCTCTAAACGTTTCTATGGTACTATGAAGGTCTCAAAAATTCCTACTATAAAAGTTTCCATTATACCTACCATCAAGATTTTCTATGGTGCTATAAAGGTTTCTATGGTGCTTTGAAGATCTCAATGACACCATAAATGTTTCTATAATGACTACTATAAAGGTTTCTATGGTACCTACTATAACGATTCCTAGATGCTATAAAGGTTTCTATGTTGCTATAAAGGTCTTATGGTGCAATAAAGGTTACTATGGTGCAATAAAGGTTACTATGATGCAATAAAGGTTTTTATGTTGCTGTAAAGGTTATATGTTGCTATAAAGGTTTTTATGGCGCAAGGTTTTTATGGTACCTATTATAAAGGTTTCTATGCTACTATAAAGGTTACTATGATGCTCTAAAAGTTTCTATGCAACTATAAAGGATTTATATGGTGCTATAAATCTTTCTAGGCTACTAGTAAGGTTTCTACACTACTATAAAGGTTTCTATGGTGCTATGAACGTTTCTAAGCTACTATAAAGTTTTATATGTTACTATAAAGGTTTCTATGATGCTATAAAGCTTTCTATGCTACTATATAGGTTTATTTGGTGCTATATAAGTTTCTAAGCTACTATTAAGATTTCTACACTACTTTAAAGCTTTCTATGGTGCTACAAAAGTTTGTAAGCTACTATAAAATTTTCTGTATTACTATAAAGGTTTCTATTGTAGTATAAAGATTTCTAAGGTACTATGAAGGTTTCTATGAACTATGAAGGTTTCTATGATCTATAAGGTTTCTATGATCTATAAAGATCTCTATGGAGCTATAAAGGTTTTGTGGTACTAAGAAGGTTTTTATAGTACTATCAAAATGTTAGTGGTACTACGAAAGCTTTTGTGATACTGATGTATGAAAACGGAAAAAACTAAATAGAAGAAAGTTTTTGAAAAGAAGGACGCAAGGCAAACTAAAAAATTAAGGATTTCACAAAACTTGTAATTGATCGTACAGAAAAAGAGATGAATTTTATAGACGTGGACCAACCATGTGTCTGTATAACATTGGGTATAGTTAATTAATTTAGAAACATGCTTAAGTAAAGTAGAATTGTGCTTATTTTAGCATGATTTGGACTAAATTAATTGAATCGTAGAATCCAAAGACAGATAAGTATTTTTGGTTGAATTATAATTTGTTATTTAGTTTGATATATAACTGCATTTATTTATATTAAAACTATTACTATTGTCGTAGCAAGGGTCACGTAGGTGGTGGTTAAATAGGATCATTGACAAATTATATCGAATTTATTTAAGTACAAATTCCATGATCAGAATTTTCTAATTACATACAATTAGTTAGATTGTTTAGTGTCTCACACTGTGTGTCCGCTTGATAATTTTCTTTAACACCCCAATTTGTAACTAAAATGGATTTCTGTTAGCTGCTGGACATCATATGTACATAAAAAATTAACCAATTGCTTAGTGACTTAGTCTGCATTTTGTTAGTGTACTGTATGAGATACCTACGGCGTTTTTGATATAAACAAACCAACTTTTTGTAATTTGCAAATGTAAAGTTACACATTAAAATATGTCAAAATTATTAAAGATTTATTACTAACTAATCACACAAAAGAACATAAACGTAATTTGTTAATTTAATTATAAAATTGATATGCCTACTTTAAGGTGTAAATAAATAGTTAAGAATCAGACATATTATCTAACGGTGCATAAAATATTAGTGATTTTATATATTTATTGCTTTCTGTGAACTATACCTGCACTACCAAAGTTCAAGTACATACTTTTTTTAAATAATATGCCGCAACTATAGATTAAGTGAAAAGTGCATCGAGTTACCATAATTTCACACAAAATGGTTTATAAATATGAGTAGCCGAGTGGGTAGCGCGCTGAACTACGGATCGGACCGGGTCATGACTCACTTTAAGTTACTTGGTGGACCGGGTCTCGAAAGTGCTCAGGGACGAGACAACCCACCTCCTCCGACCTGCCTGATAAGTGGTCAAGGTCTCCCCCAAGGTGAGCCAGTCTTAGCCCAAGAACCCTGAAAAGGTTGTCTCCAGCGATTAATATAATATGTGCTGCCTCCCAAAGTAGTATTTGCGAAATAGCACATAACTTCGCGGATCACAGTTAAAAAAGAGCTCTTAGGTACTGTGATGACATCCCTCGATGTCCCGATATGGAGTGCCGCTACTCGAAGAAGGAGAAGGTAATGTTACTTTCAGAAATCCCAATTTATTTACTTTTACAAATTTTAATAATGTATTAATAAAAATATACATTTAGGTATATAAATATTTTTCAGTTATTAATTTGCTTTTTATTTTTGCAGCATATTAAAATGCTTTATAGTTACGGTCAAACTATTATGTATTTATTAATTATGTAAGGGTGCATATACACAAAAATAATGAAATTGGCATTCATTCTAGTTGCATAAAAACATGTACAACATAGGTTTGGACTTCTTTTTGAATGAATAATGCTCATTTGATAGAGAAAATAGTAGAAACACAAGGGAAAACTGAGAATTTAATTAAAATTTTATATTCCTAATTGTTCTTCTGGATTGCACAAAAGTATGTTTTTTTAAACAATCTGATATACATTTTGTGAAATACAAGAAAAAACAAATATGCACATATTCTAGGTATATATTGCATGGAAAAGAGTATAAGCTACATATCTAAGAAGATTTAGACAGAGTAATTTTCACCCAAATGTATATTTTAGAACAAATTTGCGAAATCAACAATTATGGATTTCACAATCTATTTATTTAAAGTTTATTATCCTTAGAAATTAGGTTAGGTGTAGGATTATGTACATATAGCACCATCCTTTGGGTTAGCTTAGGTTTAGAATTAGGGAGATGTGAATACAACAAATGCTTATTGATAGTGTATGATTGTTGATTTCGCAAATTTGTTCTAACATATACATAAAACAGATTTATTCACATTAGACACTGTTTCAGGTCAATGGCACGTAAATGGAAAAAGTAGATGTATTTTCGGTAAGCAAAAATAATCAAATTTCTATTTGGAAAACAATGGGATTAAAGGATAAAAATGAGAAAATTTTATAGTTTGAAAAATATGATAGAAAATCAGACTTTCTGAAACAAGCCAGGTCCATTGATTTCAGAACTTCTTTCAACTTCAAAAACTTTCTGCCTTCTTTGTAATTTTATTTTACTTTTCTGGAGTATTTTCCTGGCACTATCTTATATCCTTTTGTTATCTATACAAACCAAGAATTTCCTTGTTTGCTGAGAAATAGCAATGTCCAGTGTATTCATTTGATGAGAAAATGAATTTGTCATTCCACTATTGAAAATTGTCTTACAGTTTATTGACCTTTCCCATATCCACAAACTTGTGTTTTGGACATTTTGACTATAAAATGTGATGATAAGACTGATCATCATTTTGGGTTCCCCCTATGATGCATCTCTCCAAGAGCTCTGTTGTTGAAAGTCTTTTATACACAGGCATGATTTTGTTGAAATTCTTTTGTGAAATAAATGTTCCCTTTTTTTATTCATGCTTAGGTGGCTTTTGACCAGCTGCCACAACTCTTTGGTGTAGCAGTTTCTTTGAGCATGACTTCGAATTCACAACTAATGTATTACAAAATTTTTTATCATTTTTTAACGAAAAATTAACCACTTGGATATTTAAAATGCAATTTTAGGTATATACTGTGTTCGATTCTACACATTCTATAATACTATAAACTGAAGAATTAAAAAAATGATCAAATTTCCATTTTATTCCTTATTTGGTGTATATGCACCCTTAAACTTAAAAAAATAGACACTGACTTTCTGAAAAATTTGGTTTTCCGAAAAAATAGTGAGAAGAAAAGTTAACGGCAGTCAGATAAATTTCTTTTTGTTTGTTAAGAAAAACTCCGCCCATTAAAATCATTCTTCTTCTTCAGGTGCCATGTCTTATGCAGACGTTGACGATCATAGTTTTCCAGCCATCACGATTAGCAGCGGCGTGAAACATTTCTATTGTATCCATGTTTAGTTCTTCTGCTATTGATTGGAGAAACATCTTCCTTTGTCTTTCTGCTCTTCATGCCATTGATCTTCCCTGTCATAATTAGATGTTCTACTTCCTCTTTTCTAACTAGGTTACCAATGAAGCGATAGTGTTTGCACTTTAGGTTCTTCCATAATGTCCTTCTCGTTTTTGCCAGGGAAGCACTTCTACATTGCTGGTATGAAATGGCCATGTAATTTTAAGCATACGCCTAAGGAACCAGATTTCCGTTGCCTGCAAACTTTTCTTCGTTGCTTTCGGTATTGGATAGATGTAAGACTGTAATACTCTAATTCTCGTTTGTTTTGAGATCTTGCTATTCGTCAGTATGCTTTTCATTTTCATAAAGGTATATTTGGCCATGACAATTCTGCGCTTGATGTTTTGCTGACATCTACCATCAGAGGTTATCCAACTGCCCAGATAATTAAATTTGTTGACCTGTTTGATTTCCAATTGACTTATGGTCAACTTTCAAGACGGTGTTACCTTTTGTTTTGAATAAACCATGCATTTTGTTTTCTTGCAATTTATACTGAGTACTCTGCGGTGGCTTTTTTCATTTACTTTGTTAAGAATGTTTTATAATGAGGATGCTATGAGGGCAATATCATCCGCATATCTGATATTAATGATATTCCAGCCATCTATGTACATCAATGCCAGGGAGATTTTCAGTCTCTCTGAAAATTACTTCACTGTACGAGTATAAATTAAACAAGTCTGGGGGAATAGACGTAAACTTGTCTAACTCCTATTTGGATCTTGGAATATTTGCTGACTTCACCTTGAATTCATTGTTTTCTAGGCAAGAGACAACAGTTGTTTGCCATTGCTTTATATCGGGTGAGCTGAAGAAATCACCATTTCATCTGCCTGTTGCCAGTCATTGACTTCAGAGGTTGTAGTTCTTCCGTCTTCCCTATCGCCAACCACAAGGTTTTGACGGATCTGCCGCTGACCTTCGAACGTGACCCTGATCAGGGTGAAACGATCTACCCCCGCGACACTGGGTCCTTGACTGAACTTTGCTACGCTCCAGCAGTTACCCAACCCCGCGACGTGGACGCGCCAAGCAAGAATTATTAGGGAAGAGAACTCTACGTACCCCTGGCCGGGTTGACTTAGAGGTATAGCCCAGACAGATAATTTGAGTCAAAATAAATTGTTTTAAATGGTAACTGTAGCACTTTTTATTTTACTTTATATTTTATATAATGCATGAAGTAATAATATGACGTCACAAGTTATTTTACAATTTTGATAATAATGGCAACTACACAAGCAAACATAAATAAGTATTTATGTAAAATTATTAATTTAATATAATTGAACTAATCATTATAATTTGACCCCAGAAAGTTGATGCGGGGATAGGTAAGTTCCTGGAGTTGATTAAAATTGACAATTTCTTAGCATTAATCATAACCAACGCTAATGTAAGTTCTGTTGAAAATACATACCAGCCAGATCGATCAAGGAATCGTTGACAGATGTCAATTATTTTCTGGATACCAATGGATAGTTTATTGATGTTTATAATATTAATGTAGTCAGCATCTTATATGTAGGTGAGTATGGTACAGAAAGGTCTTTTTTAAATGTAAATAAAAGTCTCCAGAGCCGAGGTACTGGAATTGTGTCCATTTTTTATCAATTATAAGAACAGGCACTAAGTCAGTAAAGAATGAAGAGGTGGAAATTCAGGGAGAAAAGCTCAATCAGGTAGAAGAGTACAAATACCTGGGTTCAACAGTTCAGGCAGATGGTGGATCTGAGAAAGAGGTGAAGAAACGGATACAAGCTGGAGGGG
>JAUYWI010054123.1:0-17363 GCA_034780595.1 Parotoplana pacifica
CTACTTTTATGCGACACTATACGCAAATTTATAAAATAAACACGGAGTGGGTACTCTATGTATTGTTACTCTATGATATGAAGTCTTCACTAATTTGCTTCTTTCAGACTCTTGGTTAGAAGTTCTTTTCTTTTTGTAAATGCTGTCTTTGCCCATTGCTATTCTAGTTCAAATTCTTCTTGAAATCTTCCGTCTGGTGTAATTAATCCTCCCAAATATTTTAATTTCTACTTGTTGGTCATTTAGAGGAATGTTGATTGGGTCGTTTCCCATGAATGTATGTTTTGTGATCGAATAAATTAAGATTTCCCCCGTCACATGACTTGTTGATTTTTTGTATTAAACAGTAGTTAATTAATTTTATAAAACATCTGAATTTAATAACATTTGTATAATAAAACAAACAAAAGTAATTCCAAATAAATCTACCTAAGTTTTCAGCTGTTATATTTTCTTCTTCTCTCGGGACATCGAGTGATGTCATCACAGTATCTATGAGCCCTTAACTGTAATCCGCGAAATTATGTGCTATTTCGGGCGATCACCATGGGAGACAGCAGAAATTGATCGCTGGTGACAACCTCTTCACTGTCCTTGGGCTAAGACCGGCTCCCATGGAGACACTTAGGCCACTAATCAGGAGGGTCTGGGTGGGTTGTCGGAACCCTATCCACCATGTAAGTTAAAATGTGTCACGACCGGGTCTCAAACCAAGTACCTCCAGATCCGCACGCTACTCACTCAGCTACCGGCTACTGTCATATTTTCATCACTATTCTACAGTTAAAAAAAGCTTAAACCGGTTTTAAAACTTTAAACTTTAATCATTAGGTGTTAACACTGAGCTTTGAACAAATTTTGATATCACCGCCATTATATCAAATAGAGTATATCCATGTTTGATAGTAAAGTAATTTAAGTATGAGATGGATTATATATTATGTATTGCCTCATACTGAAATTTCTTTACTATCAAAAAATGACAATTGACTGTTAGCTCCAAGCCCACCCCTGACTAATGGGTTTTATCGCACATAACTATGACTTTATGCCTAATTTACCACATAAAATCTCAAGTACCATATATAAACTTTCATCTACCTAATCGACTTCCCACTTAGCAACTGTTGCTAGAGACAGCAATTTGAAAGAAATAAAAACGAGCAATCTTTTACTAATCTTTACTACGCAACAATGATTTTATGGACATTGACCACATAAAGCCTTTGTTAGCATATTATAGGGTAACGGAAAACATGAGATTCTTCGATTAGGTCATTCCTTCCTGAACAAATATGAAATATACACTTTTATTTGGTACACAGGTACCTTGGAAAGATTCATTGGCAGAAAACTTAAATTTTTGAAATACAATTAATATGGGGGCCGATGAGGTCATAAAGTCCCAACAATTTAAGTGAGCACAATTGACTTAAAATTTGTTGTTTAGGTTCGCTAGGTCCTCAGTAACACAAATCCATTTACTCCCCTTTGTCACAACACCTAAAAACTAAACCTCGTGGTCACAGGGGGCATTAGCCCCCTCTATGATTTCATACTTCCCGTGTATAGATTGAGCTGAAATTTAGTACACAGATATCTGCCAAATATTTTTTAAAAATCAATATGGGGGCCAATGACGTTTAGTTGATTGACTTCAAATTTAGTGTGTAGGTCCACTAGGACTCAAGTAATAAAAGATCCAGAAATGTTTTTGAGAAATACTGATTATCGATTTCTTTGTCCCAAAATAATCGATCTTTTGGACTAAAATGAGATAATTGGCTCTAAAATCAAAACGAAACATCCTATTTTACTTAATCTTGAGATTTATAACTCAGAAAACATCTAAAAAATACATCTGGTCCTCTTGAAACAAGAACTTGATCGACATGAAATTCACAATTTTCAACAGTTAAATGATGCTGCAATAAAGACTTTTAATACTATTCCCCAGGACTTTATTAATAATCTATGCCAAGAGGTGTACAAGCTGTACTTGATAAACGTGTTAGACATACAAATTATTAGATTTTAAACCTGATCATGTTTTAATATTTTATCATACCATATTTTTCACAATTTATAACTTGTAAGTAATAGGCCTTTATATTTGCTAGTTATATTTATTCATTACATTGTCTACAATTTCTTCTAATTTCCACGAAAGTTAATAACTTAAAAAATGGGTGTTTTGTTAATTTTGTCCAGAGGTGTACTTGGCACACAAATAAAGAAGTATCAGTAAGAAATATTAAATTTAAAGATATTCCAATGAATTAATTATCAATTTATGAATAAATCACATTTCCAAATTTTTCCTATTTGTATATCGGAGTTTTAGAAATGGCCAAATTTGGGCAACAAAAACTGTGACATTTTTGATTTAAATATTCTTTACTAAAAACTTTTACAAAGTTCAGAATGTACATAGTTTAGCACACTTCGCCAGGGATTAAAAAAATCAATTCATGATTTATTTCTATGACAAATATTTTTTTAATTTATGTTTGTCTGTACCGTATGATAAAAAAAATCAATATTTTCAAAAACCTGAAATATATGTACATACATATATGGTACGATGAATTGTCTATAATAGTTGTATATCTACCAAATATGTCATCAATATTTGACTACAGAATCAATTTTGCTGTAAAAAGAACATTTTGGTCATTTGGCCCAAGTTCGATTTTTCACAGGGCGGTCAGAGGTCAATCATTTTACACTAAACAATCCGCAAAAGAATTTAGTACGCTGATATCAAATTTCTTTCAATTGTTTAAAGCGGTTTCGAGCCGTTTCTGATTTTGTCAGAAGGCAAATCAATTGTCGATTTTCAGGCCAATAATCAATAATCCTATATTTTTAGTTTAAAAAAAATATCCAACATTTTTTCGAAAGATATCAAAGGACTTGTGCTATTGAGTGCCTAGTGGACTTACACACCAATCTTGATGTCAATTGGATGTAATATTAGCACCAGATGACATCATTGGCCTCTACCTCGGCCGCCATATTGATTTTTGTCAACAAATCTTTTCAAGATACCTGGTATACCAACTAACAGTGCAGGTAAAAAAACTTAAATTTTAAATCAATTTTGGGTGTTAGCTCTCAGTGGTAATAGTACGAATGCTTTGCTTTTAGCAAAATGATACCTTCATACTATTAGAGCTAACAAAGTCAATGAACATCTGAAAACAAATATTAATTCTGAATAAAAGCAACAAAGTAAAAAAAACAATGACGTAGCTAAATACAATTTTGGCTTTGTTAAGATATCATTTTGCTAAAACATTACCATTCAACTACTACCTAGTGAGAGCTAACACCCAAATATATTTTTTAGGGTTTGAGCTAACACACTATTTGACAGTTTTGGTAGGTAGAAGCACCCAAATATAATTTCAACATACTTTGTTTTATGGTTTAAGCTAACAAATTCTAAATTTCATTAAAATGATTGGTACAAAACTGTTTTTGTAGCTAAAAGTAACATTTATGCCACACAGTAGGCAGTTTCAATCCAGCTAATGAAAAGAATAAAAACAAGGTTATGTAGTTGATATTACCACCTCAAAATGACAGATTGCTTGCTTGAAAGAATCTATCATCATAAAGCAAAACTAACTTTTTACATTTTTATGTTTAATTAATCAAAATAATGTAGGCATGGTCACCGATTATAATGTCCCATAAAATGCAATGATAAAGACAGTATTAGTGCTGATTTTGACATCTTTTTTAATGATTACACATGTAGGTACATTAAAAAACAAAAAAATCAATATGTTGAATCTATTTCTTTTTATTTGAATAAGAATTTCTGTAAAAATTTGCACAAATAAAAACCAAATTAAGAAAGGATACTTCATTCAAATAACTAATCAAGCATCGTTGTAATAAACATAATAAAAATATGTATGATCAAAATTTACCCAAACATACAATAGAAAGACATCATAATAATAAAAACTAAATTAAGCAATTCAATACATATAAAACTCTCAAAACCAAATAAATTAGAACAGAATTTGATTAAATGAGGGACAATTTTAGATAGAAATAAATGGCATGGGGTAATTAAAAAGAAATTTATCATAACTCAAAAAGTTAGACTTTTATAAATTCAAATTATTGTCCAAACCTAATTTTTGCTTTTTTTGTAATAAGAATGTTAAAATAAATCGTAATTATCACATTCATTGCCAATTCCAATATTTGGTCTATAAACATATCTTTAAAATGACAGAAAATATCCTAAAAACGTCCTATTTAATAAATTCCAACACTCTACATCTGACAAAAAGATAAAATAAAAACATTGTAAAAGGTGTGCAGAATGACATTAAGATTTATTTGAGTCTTGGGTCTTTGCTATGAGATGAGGACTTCCATAATATGAAAACACTCTTCCTAGAACAAGGACTGAAGATTTATACATGTTGCATCACTTCCAAATCGAGACTTCAGCCTTCTTGTTCAAATAAACCTCACGATGATACTAAAATCGATTTGATATTTCTGTTTCTATTTGTTTTAAATAACTATTAATTCTCTCATCAATTTTGTATAGTGATTGGGAAATATGATAAGAACGGTTATAGAAACCAAAACATTGAAATATACATAGTATGATGTTTTCCTAATTTAATCCCCAGTAGAGAAAACAGCAACTTTCTGGATACTAAAATATCAATAAATTGAATGTGCCTATACTATCAATTTAGACCGGGAACGAGTGACCTCTAGCCTAATGGAAAGAAGACCCAGCAGTGACCTATCCTAATGGTTAGATAGAAAATGCAGTATAATCAAACTGGACGTCTGCCGTGTTGTCTCAGCGGTACATAAGGCCACAAGAGTACCTTAAATGGTCTTTCTATGTTAAATTCCTATCCCTCAAAAATTCGCATTTTTCATGTTTATCTAATTGTTGATGTTATAACGTTCACCGAAAACGCGTTTTCATAATGAAATGTATGATTAAATTCGATACTATTTGCAAGTAACATACATATAGAAAACTAATTTTAGTAAGAAGAGCATAACATATTTGCAAGAAAACCTATTCCCGTGAACATAGGACCACGCCAATTTTTTAAATTAGTTGTAACATCAGTTCCCTAAAGTTGAAGTCAAAATGGATAAACGTGAAAAATTAGAATTTTTGAGGGATAGGAATTTAACATAGGAAAGACCGTTTAAGGTTCTCTTGTGGCCTTACAGACTGCTCAGACAATGGCAGACGTCCAATTTCATTAAATTGAATTTGTTATCCCATTAAGTTAGGGTCGCCAACTGCCGATCGAATTTGGTAGCCACTTTTAATCACTTTAATATTTTTTGTTTATAAAACTCATAGGTATATACTTTAGGTTGCTCTGAAGTCATCAACAATTAATTGATCATTTAGAATCCTAAAGTACAAGTGTTAGAAAAATAGAGATCACGATGAATTGAAATTATCTACTAGAAAAAACTCGACGGGTTGCAACTGGTAATGTGTACATTGTTAATTTCAATAAGTTTTAATTAAAAACATTGTACCTACAACTCAGAAAATAAAATCTCTTTCTAAAAAAAATCATATTTGAGACATTTGCATGTCAAAAAATAATGACTTAAAAATGTTCAATCTGTCAATTTTTCTGCATCACTGCGCCTTAAAATCAATATCTACGTTTAGGTATTTGCAAAATGTTCAAATCTTATAAAAACTTTATGCGTACTGTAGCTAGATACAAACAGGTGAATACCTGTGCTTAGAAAGACATTCGAGAAAAAGCTATTGTACTGAGAACATTTCAGCATCAATGAGAATGAATTAATGATGAATTTGGCAGAATGCTACTACACAGTAGCTACGTACTTAATAACGAAATCAGAACCATCTACAAATGTATTTAGATTATATTAAATTTGCTTAACAAAAACAATTATTGCCTTAAACTTTTGTCATAAGTAGAGATGATCACCAAATGCTAAATGATTTTTATTAACGAATGTACATATGTATTAATATGTAATACCAAAATTCTTTAAATTGCTCTAAAAGTAGTCAACTTTACTATCGATTTGTTAACAACAGGTCTTCTATTGATTTTATTTATTTTGAATCGGGGTTTTTTTTGTATCTATCGCGTTGTGTATTAATTTTGAACTTTATACTTATTGAAAATTTAGTTGTTGTAATCCCGAATTATTACAAGACTCGTTATAGGAGAACACGCAACTTCACTCATCCGATATTTTTAATTTATGATTCAATTACACTCACGAGAACACATTTCATACCTAGATTAATATCAACCTCGACATATGAGACTGCTAACAAAATCAAAACAGTTTCTATTAATAATCTTTGTCGAATCTAAGATTTATTTTTACACTCTATACGGAATTTATTGTAGCTATCACACTGGTAAACGTATTTTTGGATCGCATGAGGCTAATATAGTAGATCGGATAAGTAATATCCTCACAAATTCTGATCTAAATATGCTAGACAACAAGTGGAATCCATGAAAACAAATAAAATTCTTGACAATAATTCATAAATTAAATTGAGTTTTGATCAAATAAATCACATGTATCCAAACACTTTGCATAATATGATGCTCCATTATCGTTCACCATTTCCATTCTTACCGCACACATTCTAATTGAAACGAGGAGATACCTGGAAGCGACACGACCATCACTTTAAGAATTTCCATTTTATAGAACGTTGATTATTATGTACACAGAATAGCTACCTACTTACATTTTAATTGTCCTGTTTCTGAAAACGTTTTGAAATATAGATTTAACCAACCACTCTCTTCGAAAATGAAATTTTAAACAAACATTTAATTTCCCTCTTAGATACCTACCATCAACAGAACATCAATATTCCATGACTGCGTGTCGTGATCTATACACAATAGCCTAACTCCGTAATATCAATATGAGTTAGTGAAATAACCGTTATAACAAGAATTGTATCAATTTATCTTGCTTTTAAATAATATGCAGCAGGGTTAAATTAAATAAAGATGTTGTCAGGTTGGCATACAACCACGGTACTTTCGAAAAGGTCTAGTGAAATGGTAAGTTTGGATAATATGTCCCTTTTGAGAGTTAGGCTGCGTGTACTTTAACAAATGCACTGTAACAAAAGTATTGAAGAGGGACATCCAGAAATTGAGAGTAGGCATGCAAACGTAATAATAGAAGACTGTTTTATATCTACGGAGAAAAAATAGTAAGTAGATATACCCCACCTACGACAATGGAAGGAGTTACTTGTATGGGAAACATTGTCTATTTATTATGTGTTCTACTTCGATTTGATATTTCGCCTAAACCAATTTACATATTCTAGTAGGCTGGTACATTTCGGACGGGAAACAGATCTGAACGAAATTAACAAACACGGATTCTCGATACCAAAACATGACGGAATACATACATGCAGCATCTATTTCTGGAAATTCTAATTAAATTTTAAAAATAACAAGAAATGTTGATGTCTAAACACAAAAATAATGCGGTACGTTTTCCAACAGAACTTTATCATCACACTGTGTAGCATTGGTTTTGAAATTCATGAAAACAGTTTGAAGAGGGTAATGTAACATGCAATAAAAACATTTTCTATATTTTTGACTTAATCAATAATGAATTCAATATTAGTTTAAGGATATGTTTTGCCAGATCCAAATTGACATTAAAAAGGTCCTTTCATTAATTTTCTTCAACGTCAATCACCTCTTGTACTCGTAGTATTTCAAATTTTGCAATCAAGCTGACTGTATCCCAGAGATGTCATGTTCCAATGGTTCCAGGCAAGGCAGAAACAGCAGAACGCACCAAATGGAAACGACTTCACCTACCTATGCACAGAGAAAATGTGCAAAGATCAGAAGAGACAGGACTTTTATAAGACCAACTCCAACCAGGAAGAGCTTTTGTTCTCTGGAGGGGGGTCGCATTACAGGCGGCCGCCAATCACAGCTATTTCAAGCATTTTAGGTTGTGATCCCAGGGAGTGTGTGCATTCGCTCCAATGGGGACACCTTGACCACCAATCAGGCTGTTCGGAGGAGGTGGGTTGTCTAGTCTCTGAGTATTTTCGGAACCCTGTCTACCAAGTAACTTGATAGTATGCCGGCCACTACTGAGTCTCGAACCGGGTACCTCTCGTTCCGTAGTCCAGCGTACTAACCACTCGGCTACCGTCTGCTCTATCAGGAGGATCTCGAATTAGGCGCAACAGTAAGAGAAAGGTCAACATTTCCTCTCTGCTCTACGATTTGTTTCGATGATTCAGGAAATTTAGATGCAATAATAGACCAGCAAGTCACGTGACTCTACTTATTCCTCGCGTGATATGCTGAAAATTTCAATCATGGATCCTAAATAATAAATAAAAAAGTCATTTAGTTTAGTGAAAAATAAGGGTTTTTTGAAGCATATCGTTTACGCGTAAGTAATTGTGGCTGGAAATATTTCGCTAGCAATCCTTCTTCTGTAAACATCTTTACAAATATTTTGTTTAGGAAATCATCAAAATTAATTGAATTAATTTGATTGGCACCACAAGAAATGAATAACCATATGTATGTTAATAATCACGTGACAGATTTAATCTATACACTGAAATAGCAGAAACTATTATTGTTACAATTTTGCAAATTCTGTGTTTTAAACAATCAACAACTATCAAGTCATAATGGGTTTGGAGAGTACAGAATGACAAAGATATGCTAACATGGCAGGTACAAATACAAAATAGGCATCGTGTTTAAATGCAAAAGGAAGCAAACAAATTATTTGTGAAAAACGTCAAACCAAAACGTACAGAAAAATATTTGTATAAACAGAATAGACAAAAATGATTATCAAAAATAAAAACTTCTTTCAAATGTTGAACATTGGCATTTTTAAAATGTCTAATTTATAAAAAGCAAATCTATTTACAGGTAATTACTATACAGACGAAGTTTCACTTAATAATACCAATGTACTGGTAAACTATAACTTATGGTTACAATAAGGTAAAACTTATGTACAATATTGAGTAGGTGCCTACTCTCTGATTTCAATTAGTAAAATATGTAACGTTCTTTTATACATGTATGCATCACCTAAGTATTGTATTAATTGAAATTAATCAAAATTATTTGCATTATAAACGAAAAGAATACTCACGACTCATTATCTCAAATCCAAATCAAAACAAAGTGTTCAAGGGAACAAATAGATGTTGGCTCGCAGCAAAGAAGTAGGACTACAACAATATTAAACTCTCGCCCATATTAAGGGATAAGGCAGCTCAAAAGCGGCTTTATACCGAAAATAAAATAAATTAAACATTTTACGTACAGATAAGTGTTTGCAAAGGTGTCTAACATTTCAGCTCAATCGGTCCCCCAAAAAGGTACAACAACTGAGATATCTTAGGCAGTGTAGCACCTTTCTAACATAGGCCCAAAACAGTTAACGAATTGAGTTCTGATCAGATCTCGCACGCGTTATTCTGTATATTTATGTACATGCATTTACATTTACAAAATATGAACCAGAAATATTGCCGTCGGGTGATTTCATCTTTTGGACAGTCGACCAAGCTCACCTTGAGTGACTGACGGACAATCATTAAAATCGATACATTCGTCTTCTTCATTCATAAGAAATGAAGCGACGTGGGTCCGCCGCCTCACTCCATCATCACAACTGACATCAGTAAGACCATTGGATCTACATTCCTTATCAAAGGAGGCTTCGTGTTCCTCCATACCAGAATCACGACTATAACCCGATAGCTGTCGAATCGCCTCACAAGAATAGTAATTCGCCTCACTAGCGGCGTTGTTCACTGATTTCCTCCCACCAGTGGCTGATACCGGAGCGGATATGGAGGAGGACAAAAAGTTCTCCAACCGCTGAATCTTTCTGTCCTTCTCTCGCATCTGGTTTTCGAGACTGCGGACATTCTCCGTCTGATCGGACAGCTTGTTAGACAGCTCCAGAATGAGCTTCATCTTGACACCAGCGGCTCCGGAACCGGAGAGAAAGGTGTCTTGGGCATCCTGCGACTGATCTTCGGATCGCGGATTGATTGTGGAGGGCAGGTAATCCTGGACGGATTTGTTGTCGCTCGTAGGTTGGCAGGCAGCATTGTTGTGGTTGTCGACCACTGGTAGTAGCAATGCCGCAGCCTTACTGGGTGAGACTATGTTGTCGTCGGTAGTCATGGTGGTGACGGTGGTTAATGAATGGTCACCATCATCGTTTTGAACTTTCCGATTGTCTTCATTAATGCATTTGTTGAACGAATCCAATTGTTCTAAAAATAACAAATAAATTAAAGTGGCATTTTAACTAAATTGATTTAAAATCTTCATTATATAAAACAATCTACTTAACTGCGGCATCTATTGTGTAAATTATCTTTTGAAAAAATACCTCAGTGTCTCAATGTAATTCGCTTTAAAAAATGACTTTATAAAAGCCATTCATAAGCAGCTGTGTTGCTGTTAAAATACTAACAAAAGTATTTAATATCAAAAATAGCTTTTATAAAGTCATTATCCGCTGTTTTATACATAACTAAAAAAATAAACATACAATCTAAATACAATTAAACACTAATCTGTCAATCCTTTGTAAGAAATGAATTTGCTCGTATAATCATTTTTGGGCGTTAGCTCTCATTATATGAATGTTATTGTGATTTTAGAAAAATGATATTTAAAAAAATTAGAGCTAACAAAGTCAACATTTTATAATTGCTATTTGTGGAAAGTACTTGTTAGTATTTTGTTTTATTGACTTTTCCATCTAAAAACACAATAATATTCACATACTGAGAGCTGCTAATACCTAAAAATGATTTCGCTTATTTTAGGATTTGAGCTAACCCACGTTTGACCTATTTGTTCTTTTATTTCCCTTCTTTTGTAATGAATTCATATAATTTGTGGTTGCAAAAGTGATAACACTAGCTAAGGTTGACATATAATCAAATATCGTTTTAAAAATGTTATTTATATAAAACATTGTTTGTTGCTATGCAGTTCCAAAGAGAAAAGTATATCAATGAATGTTCAGATATAGTAACTAAGGTTTTATCTTGTCTAATAATAATAATATCGTGTGACATCAATTAGACTTAGATAGCCTGTTGTTATGCTATATTGGTGGAAAGTTGATTAAATAAAGGTTTAATAAGGTAACTAAGATCTCAAATGGTCAAATGCCCCAAAAACTAGATTATGTGGAATAATTTGGTAAAAACTAGTTTTGCTATGCTATATTGGTGTCTCCAGTTGTTCGAAAACCCATTCGTTTGTTCGGCGATATTTCTATGTGATATTATAAGTCCACCAAATTTCGAATGCTTCAATTTTACTACTGTTGACCTCCACATTCCAGGCTTCAACTCCACACATTAAGTTATAATCGAAAAGAAATAATATTTAATATTACCTGCTAGATCTATAGAATAAAATATTGAGATTTGTAAGTAAAAGCTGAAAACAAATTATTTTGATATGATAAGGTTATTAATATAAAATAATAACCTTATCATATCAAAATAATTTGTTTTATTCTACAGACCTAGCAGGTAATAGTTGCTCAAACTTAAAAATAGATTTTCAGAAATAAACCTAACCTTTTTTTAAAACGTTCACCAATTCAGAGCAGTTTACAGTAGGCAGTTTGACAAGTTTCAATTAAAAGTATTTTAGAACTATGAACAGGCACTTATTCAGAATAGTAACAGATATGTAAGCACAATACGAGTGTGTTGTCAAATCTCTCGTATTTAGTTGAGTTGACTCAGATCTCTAGATTATGTGTGGTGTAGTGCCATTCGTTTCGTAATCAGATCCAATCAATCATTTCTCCCTCGTTTTGTGTCAGATTTATGTGCATTGTCTATTTGCTTGATCTCTTATATCCAATTCGAAAGATTCATATTAATAATACATGAGAGAAAATACGAAACAAACCGATCGATTTTCATAATTTGTAAAGCGGCAAAATTAATGCACATTACCTGCACTGGAGATTTGACTATATGTACCGCTCATATCAACAACGGCAATCCATACAACATATGGGCGTAGTTTCTTTGTAGATGAGAGAAAATAATCATTAAAATTATCATATTTCAAACTTCAATTAATCCAAACATCCCAGATTAAATAATGACAACTGGCAAGAATAATATTTTTCCTATCATGTATCTGTCTTTGAAATATTGGTTTGATTGTCCTAGCATTACCAATTTTGATGGCTTATTATACATTACGTTGTTTCAAGTGATGCTTTCTGCTCATAATTCTTTAAAATTGTCTTTAAAAATCGATATAAGAAATACAAAAATGAACGTGATTCTATTAATCACAAAATAAATAAAGTGGTACTATTTATCCATGAAACATTCAAATTGGTTCGTGATTTTCAGGAAACATCATTCTGAAGGAAAGTTTCTTCATGTTTTTCCTATGGAATAGACTATTGTTGGCATTGAATTCTAATAGCCAGGATCTTTAGTACGCAACCTCATAGATACAAACTTTTAACTGAGAATAATAGGAAATGGGCGAGGTCTTTTGAGTTAACAATCTTTTCACGATAATAATTTTATATAGAAGTGTACATAGGTACTACACAACAAAGAAATATAGTTGTTATCTTTGTTTTAAGATCCAGTTTCCTGTTGCACCTTACTATTTACATGGGAAGCTTTATTTCATTTTCTAACATTATCTGTAAGACAATCATTTCAACACAGGAAATAAACACGATTGATTTTTTGCCTGCACTGTTCATAATGTATGAGGTTCGATTATTTGTACGTATTTGTTAACTTAGACTTTTCATACATTTAGCACTAAACCTCGGTGAATTATATTAACAATAATCTAATTTATAGTTTGTATTTTGTAGTAGCTTTTCGAATGATACTAAAAAAGTGTTTTACTTTCAAAAGAATTGATAAAATCGATTACCTACTGAAAAGCCCATTATGTTCAATTACGTTTTCTTATTTTAAATTAACTACTTGGAACCGGAATCTATCCAGCTAAACAAAAGTAAAGTGATTAAGATTTAGTTCAAATAGAGAGGCTAAATGTAGGTACTGTATCCGAATTTCAAATAATGTACATCTAGATAGAATTGTAATAGAAGGCCGTCAACTTAGTGGATCAGTATTTAATATTTTTATTTTATTGGAAATAGGCAACGCAGTAGGTATATGTACAAATAGAAAACATGAATTAGAAATAGCGGATATTTAGAAAACACTTTAGGCACCTCGTAACACACAATTATTACAAAATTTAAATATAAATATCCAACTGAGTCTCGACTTTGTATAATACAACTATCAGCTTACATAGTTACTATGACAACCTTAATAAACAGAAAGAATAAATAGTGAATTGTTTATAATTTAATTAGAATTATTATAATCTATCTTATTCAGTAGAACTTAGACTTATTCTTTTCATATAAATGATGTGTATAATAACCATCTGTGCAAAACTAGTGATAGCTATTCTTAAAATCTTCTGTATGCAGAACATCTAGACCTATAGCAATAGACCGTTAGCTCTAGGAGCTAGCTAAGCCTTGCCCGAATATTTTAGCACTTCTAAAAAATGGGCTCAATTTTTAACTTCCATTCAGTGATTTGCGAACCACAAATACTTAAATGTTTCTTCTGTATCTGTTTCTTTCTGCATCATCGATACCTAAACTTTAACAAATTGGGTGAAATTTGGCACATACAGGGTGGGGCAAAAGTCACTGGACTATTTATAGTAAACAGTTTATTCTTAATCAAACACTATTAAGCAATGTATACAACATGATAAATGTTCAAAAAACAGATTATTACTAATCAAACAGCAGAGTACTACTCACCCGCAGTAAAAATTTAATCGTGAAATCGAGCAACTGGCATTTATTTATTTTGCAATGCAGCGAACGTTTGACGAACGCAAGCACACTGAAACATTACTGGAAAACTGGCAATACAATGGATGTTATTCGTACGTGGCCACATTACTTTGCGTGACAAATTCGAAGCAATGGGGTCAGTTACCGATGCTCCTCGTAGTGGAAGGCCAAAATCAGTTACAAATAAGGAGAACGAGTTTGCTGTCACTCAGTTTTCTGTAGACAACCCTACTACTTTAGGTCGGACAGCATCGGCAGACTTAGGTATTGAACGGCGATCTTTATGACGCATCTTGAAAGAATTGGAATTTAAATGCTACACGCCTAGGCTAATTCATGTCCTAATTGAAGATGACGGTGACCAGCGCTTACAGTTCTGTGAGGTTTTCAAGCAGCAAGTAGTTGAAACTCCAGAACTTTTGGATATCATTTTATGGTCCGACGAAGCTAATTTTAAGTTATCGGGTCATGTCACCCGACACAACTGTGTCTATTACGACACATTTAATCCACATATCACCTGGAGTAACCGTATGGGGCGCGATATCGTCAAGTCAAGTGCTTGGTCCATTTTTCTCTGAAGGATTTGTAAGTGGCGACAGTTATTTGGATATGCTCCAAACTCACGTTGTTCCTCAACTCCAACGGCGTCCAAATTTTAGATCGTTATAGTTTCAGCAAGATGGAGCCCCACCGCATTTTGCACACAAGGTTTCAGATTATTTGGATACGATTTTCGGGGATCAGTGGATAGGAAGACGTGGAGGTGTAGGGTGGCCTCCACGTTCACCCGACATCACGCCGATGGACTTCTTCTTTTGGGGAGTCATCAAAGACTTTGTCTTCAAAACGCCGCCATTAAACATTGAACACATGAAGGAAAAGATTGTCCTAACATTTGATAACATCCGGCAGAATCTGAATGTTTGTCAAAAAGTGTGCAGAAGCGTTGTTGACAGATGTGACTCATGTACTGCAGCTGACGGACTTCAATTTGAACATTTATGATGTTGCATACATTGTTTGATTAGTAATAATCTGTTTTATGAACATTTATGATGTTGAATACATTGCTTAATAGTGTTTGATTAATAATAAACTGTTTACTATAAATAGTCCAGTGACTTTTGCCCCGCCCTGTATATTCTAACAAAAAATGGAGTATTTTTATTAGGTATAATATGATTCCAGAAACTGATGCCTACTGTTTTGATTACTTTTAGTCTGGATATTTACTCGTAAAGGGTTCGCTTCCAGAAATTATCTCATAGAAAAACTGACAAAAATAACCGATATATTTGTTTTATAATTTTCAATTTCAATTGATAAATATAGATTAACATTTACCTCAGCTACGTTGATGAAATTGACAAACTTAATTAATTGAATTGAAATAATTAAAAAATAGATTGTATCGGTTAGTTTTTCTAGCAGAGTTATATTTGGTACTGCAGCACCTTATTCACTGCTTTCAATTTTTACCACATTCGTGATTTGCAGAAAAATCATTGTTCAGGTATTTAAAACTTATATTCAAAAAATCATTTAACACATTAAAATTATATTCATTATAATCAATGAATATCTACACAATGTTTTTTTAACCCTTCAGCCTATTGGATAAAAGGGTGGTGTAACATGTTATGAGGTCAGTTATGGCCCGGTCCTCATTTGAAAAAAAGTTTGACCAAATTTCCAAAACATTTTTTTTAAAATTAGGCATTACTATATTCCAATGAGTATTTCATAGATACTGATGTTGAAAATCCAAGGTTTGAATAAATTACCTAGTTGCTAGTTTTTAAAACAGTTGATTTTCATGATCTGGAAAATGTATGAACGCTAAGGATATTTCACCGAATTACGTGTTTCTAAATTATAGACAATGTTCAGAAATTCGAATGTATGACATATATTTGTCTAAAGTATGTACAGCTTGTACACACTTTGTATAGTGAATATTTTAATATGACCTAGGGACAATTTTTTAGATCTAAGCTGATATCGTCAAATATAATTAATAAGAAATAAAAAAGAAACTCTAGAATCAAAGAAGATGCATGAAGTAAAGTAACATATTTTTTTAAACAAAAAGAAATTTATTCATTACATTTGCTTAAGATTATTTGATCATTTTGACCGTACTTATTTTTATCGAATACCTACCCATTTTTAACTATTTTTATTTTCTTGGTTTTCAAACTTAGGTTAGAATCGAAAGGTTCGGAAGCATAGAGAAGACTTTTTCATCACTCAGTTCACAACAATACATCAAATAGAATTTATTCTAAGAAGTTTGATTTGTTTTGAGTTCTTGTTTATTTAAATGTTGTCTATCACATAGTTTATGCAGTGTGATTTTAAAATGCAAACAACTCTCTTGTAAGCTTTTTTTCCGTTTTGGAAAACGGAAAAGAATATACTGAACCTGTCACATACATACTCGTATCATCTACTTGATAGACCAACCTATAATGTACGGTATGCCGGGTCAACATTCCAAAGATACTACATACTCGTACATGTACCTATGTTAGTCGTGTTATACCTACGTTTTATAGGGAAGTGAAAATGGTTTCATCGACAAAGAAACAAAATTGTAGAATATGCTGTCTATAATATAACAGATGCATTATCAGATACCTTCACGCCAGTTTTTGCCTACATTAGGTAGGTACTCATGAATAAGAATCCCCTAAACTAGGTCACCGGTCTTCGTTTGCTTTCTTCCACTAAATTACCGATAGACATGAAACTCTGATATTTATTGAATATTCTTTAGTTAGCTACCTGTTACTTGCATTTTTAGGACAAATCCCTGAAAACACTTAGGCTCATGAAGGATATCACATTCTGTTCAAATAGTCAGTGACACAGCTTTTATTTTTTCGATGTATCCATCATAATTGCAAAAAACACAGTTTTTTTATATATCAAATTTTGATTAAGATACAAAACTGAAAAGAATTGATCTACATAGAAATCTTTAAAAAACAATGATAGCTAATTTCGTTGTTCTTTATAATGTGGCTTTTAATACGTAGTTTTAGTATAGCGGCTTTTATGAATCATTATTTTAATAAATTTGGAATGTACACTTCAACATGACATGAAATGTCAAATTATAAAACAAAATGCAAATGTACAGAGCAATGAAACTGGTAGGTAATTTATACATCTGTACATTTCATAAGCAATGAATTATTTACAGCATCGGAATCTGCATTTATATTACTATTGTTTTGGGTCAAAATTTCGCCAGCAGTTCCCTGCTTTTGACTATTACTGGTAACCAAGGGTCCAGACAGTCCTACTGAAGTGATTGGTGGGGGGGTTAGGTTATCATTTGGAGGTTTAAAAAAATTGACAATGTCAAAACCATTGATATCAAGGGATTT
>JAUYWI010054134.1:0-13671 GCA_034780595.1 Parotoplana pacifica
TCCAATTAAGGACAATTGATTCACTTTCTACCATATTCCAATTTAGGACAATTGATTCATTTTCTACCATATTCCAATTAAGGACAATTGATTCACTTTCTACCACATTCCAATTTAGGACGATTGATTCACTTTCTACCATATTCCAATTTAGGACAATTGATTCACTTTCTACCATATTCCAATTTAGGACAATTAATTCACTTTCTACGACATTCCAATTAAGGACAATTGATTCACTTTCTACCATATTCTAATTTAGGACAATTAATTCACTTTCTACCATATTCCAATTTAGGACAATTAATTCACTTTCTACCATATTCCAATTTAGGACAATTAATTCATTTTCTACCATATTCCAATTTAGAACAATTAATTCACTTTTTTTACTATAATATTGCAATGTATATGACGACAACATTTATCCATTCTTACTAGGCTGGTATAATATTAGAATATTTGTCATTTACCAACATACTACCTGTGCTGTTATCCAAATTTTAAAAAGTTAATTTTTTTAATAAACGCCCGGAACACTTATGCAGTAGATGAAACTCAGATATATTTTTTTAATTCTAAAGAAAAATAAAATATAACGAATTAGTTTCTCCACAATTGAATCGGTTTAATTAAAGTCAATTGTGAAAATATCTACCAATCTACATATTTGTAAATAAGAATTTTTTTTTCGCAATTGAAAACTAAATGTTTGTAAATATTATGGATGAGTATTCGTTGTTTCATGAGAGTGGCCTATTATTACAATATTATCTGTTTTCTCGTAATTCAAAACGTCACTCAGGCTCGCCAGCAACGCTACGTTTTGTCGTGAATACAACCACAGACATCGAAAATCGATCTCAATGACATATAGAGTAGTAAATGTGAAATTACAGGTGCTAGATTTCAACTCAAATTAGGATGAAATTCAACAACAAAAAATATTTAGCTACCAAATTCTTGTGTGCAAAACTTATCCTTCTCTTGGTTTCTATAACGACACCTTAAGCATTAGAAGAATTGTGATATTGGAACTTCAAGAGAAACACAAAACTGATTTTCTTACACTTCGTGTACGCGGCAGAGACTATCTATGTTGGCCTGTCTATGAACCATAGGGAAATAACGCTTCTTTGAATGTGAACATATCAGGTAGCACAAACTTGGTTTCAAGACATGATGGAGGAAATAAGGAAATGGCAATTAGTGGTTTTGCTAGCGTATTAAATTACATTCAGATTAACAACAACTAACAACCGAAAGACCATATTATCAAGTTTTCGATCTCTGTCTTGTTGGCATGCTAACATTTACATTATGCAACTTTGTTAGGTAATTCATAGTCCTTAATGAATCTTTCTATTAGATAACAAAGTTAACTCTTGCACATTTTTTAAATGCATGAAAATGTCTGCATATATTAATAAGAGTCAAAAAGGACTCATCTAGTGTTTTATATTTACTTTTATTGAAGATGAATAGAATACAAATCAACTATTGTCACCCTGACTAAAAATAAAGTAGAAATCTATTAGCTTACGAGTATGCTATAAGCAAAATCAAACAGTTGACTAACAACTATGCTTTGATATAAAATATACGAAAATTTTATATTGCTCAGGCTGTGATTATGCCTGGCTGATGAGGCCTAAAAAAGGCAGAAACAGCTGTCCTAGCTATCATTAGCGAGGAATATAAATAAGTAGTATATTTTTATCAAAGTATACCAGTCTTTTTATTAGTATTCTTAAACACATTAATTGGCCAGGACCTGCTTTGACAGCGTGAGTGCCCTTTAATAAAGAAACAGGCTTTCTTCTATTTTCTCTCTTCTTATGCTTCTATAGCGATGTTCCTTACTTTTATACTTTGATATGCAATATACGAATACTTTTTATATTGCTCAGGCTGTGATTATGCCTGGCTGATGAGGCCGAAACAGCTGTCCTGGGCTATCATTAGCGAGTAATATGAATAAGTAGTACATTTTTATGTATCATGGACAAGTATACCTGTTTTTTTATGATTACTCTTAACACATCTGACTGGTTTCACATAATAATAATATATCAGTGGAGTTTAAAGAACCTCTGACCAAAAGCAAAACCATGGGACACACAAATTATGGGGATTTCGTGTTCTATGGACACGGTCCCACCACAATCGTGTTCCTACATAGTCATCAATATTAAAACACACAAAGTCGTATCACCTTCTACAAAACCTGCATGACTACTTTGTTCACTATCTAAAATGTCAATACCTAGGCGGTAGTTCTATACACAAAAAACTAGTCACTGATGATTCCTACTGGTTTTGGATCCCCCACTCTCCATTAATCCCCTATTAAATGGGCAATATATTAATTCTTTCATCATCTTCAAACAGTGTAATGACTAAAAGAATTTTAATTACGTAATAATTGTCTTCTGTCACTTTTGAAGAGAAATAAAGTAAAATTTTCCACTAATTCCATTTAAGCCTTCAATGACAACAGCTGTCACTCATATTTGACAGGTCAGAATATTCTCAAAACGCTTCTATCATGTATTTCACATGTATCAGCTAATTTGACAACACGTGTAAAAATGGTAATCTGCATAAAAACAATACTACTTGTTATAATAATGGGAAAAAAATTCTACGTGAATTTCCTTGTTCCAGTCTACCTCTTTTTCGCATTTTAAGTTAACTTATGATGAGTGACATTGATACGCAATATTGATAATAAGCTATTGTTGTAGAACATTGGAGAGCATTTAATTCAACGACACTGGGATTACTATAAAGATCGACATTCAAAGAGATATACATGGATGACTTTCTATGGCTGGAGTTATGTAACAAACACAGAAAAAAGACAAAGAAAATATTTTTTCTGTTTCTTAACTCGCTTGACAGCCTCAAAACAGGTTTTATTCCGAGAACTTCTGACAACGAAAACTAATCAATAGAAAACCGGACACAAATGTGGAAGTTTTTAGCTCACTTCATTTATTTAACAATATTTCTATTATTTCCATAATATTATATTATTACCTACTTCAATTTTATTCAAATATCTATCTTTTCGACTTGAAGGGCAAGCTAACGTAAAAAGTGGCACAATCTTATGGTCAGCAAAAACTTCGCATACTTCTGAAACATGACTGTAGATACTCATGCTGCAATCCCACAATGATTGAAAATAAAATTGTAGCGACCTAAAAAATTAACCGGTTTTTCAGAGTTTTTATTTTCAATTCCAAAAATACCACAAATCTGCACAAATCAAGCAATTTGTTGTTCAATGCTGTACCCTTTCCTAATTATGTAACTCTGTGGCCGGTAGATTGCATATTAAAATAACAATTATTGATAGAACGCTAACAGCAAGAATTCATATTCGAAACCGGTAGTTACCTTAAGTCATTTACTTCAAAACTGAGAATGAAAATCAAACATAATAATATTAAAATCATTTTGAATTATCTATGAATTAATTATTATTGATACATTTTTGATAACTGATGATTTTCTTAAAATTAAAATATTAATAGAATAATTTTCACTGTATAATATGAACAGACAGATGACTTCTGACTGATCTAGAATAACTTCTTTGGTACACCTCCATAAAAATCACCTAACTCAAATAAATTGACCTTCCTTCCGACCCTGGTCTTCCGGTTCATATGATTTCATCTTTTCTGCCATTAGGCACCAACATAGGCTGAGTACATAACCCCTCCTCCCTATCATCCCTTGTAATGTTTGTTCTCCACCAAGTTAATATTATCATCTCATTATTTGGCCAGCACCAAATGTATTGAATCATCATTATACCATTATTGAGGCTGAAGATTTGCAGTAATTAACATTTCAATCATTCCATTTATCTCGATAAATAATAATTTAAAATGATAAAATATGAATGGCAAAGGACAAAACCATTTTTATCAATCAATAACTGTTTTAGTTGTCTAAAAAACATTATATTTAAGTAGGTATTTAACTATAACTATCCTATTTATAATACAGGGTGATGCAGAAAAAACGTCACATATTATCTTTAATCTATGGATATTTTAAGATATATTTTTTCTATAACATAGTATATGGTTTTAGGCATACATTATTAAGTGATACAGCTGATTCATAGATTTCAGTTTGATAGATGATATTTGATTTAAATAAGAATGTCTATGCACTATCATTTCTATGCATAGAAATTCAAATTTTAATTTTTACAATTTGTGTTTAAAAGGCAGCATACAAATGGATCGTAAAGCGAAGGTTGTGGCCTGAGCAGTGACTTTCTCCTATGGGGAGCACTACAAAATAAAGTACATATACAAAGAAACTACCAGCAAGAAGAATTGAAAAAAAATTTACAACCTTCCCAAGAGCAACGTCCTTCTTTGAACGATGCTATATGAATGCATCAAATCGGAAGGTGGTCAGGTTGAAGGTTCGACTTTAGTGAGTAACCTTCCTTGATGTTTTGTAAATATTTTAATTCACAGTATTGTTATCAAATATATAACGTTTTTTTCCCTGATAATATCAAACTTGAATATTGTTTTCATTTTTTTAAACTAATATACATTCCTCCAATCCATATAGAGCAGTGAAGATAAGAAAATATTTAAGTTTTGTTTTCTGAAATAAAGGTACAATTTAAAATGATTTACAATAATAATTCAGTATGAAGTACAAAATTATTTCTATTTGTTTGATAAATATCGATATTTTTACCGCAATAGAATCAATGTTACAAAAAAAACTGGATTTAAAAGAAACTTAAATTAATACCATCTTAATAGAGTCAATTGATACAAACAACATATGTTAATACCAAATAGTAACATTTTTAACGGTTGTTTTTGATCTCACTTTCAGATTAGCTTGTTACCACAACACAGCATTGGCTGGACCTTTCGATTTAAATCAACAAATTTGCCGTACAACGCTTACTTGTAGAAGCGCTTGATCAAAATCACTGATCTAGGTAAATCACTCCTCTTATCAAGAATATATACAAATGAGTTTGTTACTTGATTAACACCTCGCAGTCTTAGATCTTAATCGAAGCGGAAAAAATTCAATTGCACAAATTTCAATCAAATTTTCAAAATTAAGTGGTTAGTGACTACAAATTAAAAATAGCCCAACAATTAAAAATTAAAAGAAGCACTAAAATAAAAAAAGATAAAATCATCTGCTCCAAGAAAATAAACTAGTAAACTGTTTTTTTCGAAAAAAAAAAACAAATTTGTGGTCTAGTTAAAATTATTCTTTTGCACTTTGTTTTATAATTTTCTACAAAAAAAGAAAACCATGTCGTTGACCTTTAATTGAAAATTTAATCTAAAATTGTATCGAAGTATCGTTCGCTACTTAATTATGGATCTAGATATAGGAAAATGAAATTTGTCCCATCACTACTATGTATCTAGACAGTATTTAAGAAAATTACCAATCAAATAGGAACCTACACTCTGTAAGTATTTGCTACTTTATAAGATACCTACTTTGAAAATAAGTTTACAAAAGTTTTGGAGGTGATATTTTAAAAATTAGGCAACTAGTTATCAAAAAATTAAAGACTCAAATAATATGAGAAAATTATGGACTTTATAAATTCAACAAGCTAACCAATTCTGAAGCGTGAACCTAGCCCAGAGGCAGTTAAGCGGTAAACTTTGAAATGACTAGAAAATGTCATTGTTGAATCTCAATTTGTTTATTACGCCTCTGTCTAAGACTCGTTGTTGTCTGGTCAGTAAAATTGTCAACAAATCGTCTAGACTGGAAGATATTTACCTAATTTGTCTGATTTTCACAACATGACATCTCCATTCTCTATTCATAACTTTGCTGAAACTTTCACTGCTCACAGGATGTACCTACCTAGAAATGTCTGCTGGCCCATCAACTTCAGTGTGATTTTATCAACATCTATTGTTGTCGGAAAAAGGAAGTCAACCTTTTTATTTAACTGATGTTTATAACTAGCCCCACAGCTCAAAATGAACAAATTGATAACCTTTGGCTATTAGAACGCTTGGGAAAGTATAATTTATTCGAAATAGTTGTTTTCCAAATGTCTAGACTCGAATTTGG
Source organism: Parotoplana pacifica (assembly GCA_034780595.1). Lineage (NCBI taxonomy): Eukaryota > Metazoa > Platyhelminthes > Proseriata > Otoplanidae > Parotoplana > Parotoplana pacifica. The sequence goes on from JAUYWI010054134.1 coordinate 6,109, forward strand.
ATTTCTCACTTTAGACTACGTGGAGGTAAATTATTCAAACTATGGAATTATACCACAAAATGCAAAAATACTTGTCATTAATTTTGTAACAATTTACCTACTTTTGTGCCTAGTAGCCAAATATCCTAACAACTCAAACACAACGTAAATAATTTCGAATTTAACTCAGCAGAAGATTACGAGAATACGGCACATATTTTTGTAAACAATGAATCTATGAGTATTAAAGCAACGTACCAAACACACTCCACTTAGCCAACAACACGCAGAGAGTAGCAGCAATAAAACTTGATTGATATATGTGTAGGAAAAATAAAATTCATGTAACAATAATGTTTACATATTTGTTGAACTACTAAATTATGTATTACTAACGGTCAAAATTACATAACAATCATACAGTGTTATCAGTTGATGTATCTTTAAATACAAAATACCATTGTGAAATTGTTATAGTTATCGACAAACACAATAACAAATACAGATACTTAATACGCCTACACATTCTTAAGAAAACAATGCGCTTCTTGTTGAAGAAATATACGCAACTCTTAATTTAAAACAATGTCAATTTGAATATAGCTCTGGCATACCATTTCCATTTGAGTCACCAGTACTAAATTGTTGGAAGGTTGACGGCCAGAATATGACGCCTAGGTGGGAGAATCCAAGTGGACATTTTGAGAAAAGATTGCAAAATAAACTGACATTTAGAAGCTGAAACGCTTAACCCCAGTGTTGATCCCCCTCCTGCCTGGTCTACATAAAATGCTTTTCATATCTAGATTATAAAACTGAAGTGAATTAACTACAGGCATCTACATATTTCTGTCTAAAAGCTTTCTTTAAATCAGACAAATTCCTTTGTTGCAAAAGCCTACTATACTACTACACTTTGATTATGCAATTTGAAAGCCATTTGTATTTAGCAGAGAAACCACAATATGAAAACTAGAGGCATACAGTCTATACCAAGGAGATATTGTTCAATGAATCAGCAGGCATCTACATGTAGAATGGAAGAGGTGCCTATATATTAGTCAATTCAACAATACTTATAATGGTTTAGTTTGCAAACAAAATAACATTCTGTATTCAAATACATATTATATTTTCATTGCGCTAAAAATATTATTTCTATAGTAAAGGAAACAGAATGTTATATCAAAATAAAAAAGTAGGATTATTATTTTATTTATAATTATCCACATCTCTTAATGTATCATTTCCTTCAAATGGAACTTTAAATTAGAAGATTATTCATTGGTGTTCACAATCTAATACATAATGTAGCTGCATGTTAATATAAAAAAATCTGAATCTATATGATATTTGGTATTTAAACTAAAGTTTACGAAATAATCTGTGTTGTATTGAATGTTTATTTTATTTATATAATGCTTTATTTTTTGTTAATATCAGTAAATAAACTGAAATAACTGAGTTGGTACGTATTTGTTTCATTAAAAAAGTTACAATACCTTTCTACGGTTATTTTAAACAAACATTTTATTATAGTTAGTAAATAAATCAAAGACTATATTTATTATATTTTAAAACATTCGCATTTTTATATGAATTGAAACTTAACAATTCCGTATTTATTATTTTGAGAAAATTTATGTGAGTTTCACTCTACACGCAAAAGAAATGGCTCTAATTTGTCTTCACCATCATGCTACTCATACCACATTTCTAAATAGGCCCAAGAAATCTATCCCTGAATAAATGGTTTAGTTTTGAAATTATGATTTTCTCGATTTTTTTAGCCACAAAATACACACAGCTGCGTTGTGCAATAGTTTTGACACATTCTACTTCAGATAGAAATGCTGATAAATGCCTATTTTCTGTTAGATACTACTTGGGTTCTACAAACAGAGAACTTTTAATTACATCTCTGATGTAATAAATATGTGAGATTTCAATTTTTCAAGTTAACAGATCTAAAATTCGATAGAGGTAAATTCAGTTTCATTTTTATCGATAAAAACTCTCTAAAGAAAATCGTAAAATTACAAGTGATTTAGAAAATTTATTAAATTCATTTCAAAAATCAAATTAATCAAAGCGTTTAAATTGAAAGTCAGTTTACATTTTGCTCTAAAATCTTTCATTTATATCAAACATATAGCAATGTAAAAATTAGTTATTATTGAATTCTAGTTAACTATTGCTGTCACATTCTATTTGTTTTAAATTTTAAACAAATCAGATGATGAATTAAAAATGTAGGCCTTCAACAAATTGCAAACCTGATAAACCCGATTAGCCATTTGTGTAGTTACAATATTGATTTAATACAAATTGGTCCACACATTTTGTCGTTCCATACAAAAACATCTTGAAAAAAACATAGAAATTAAGTTCAAAATCTGACACTGAAAAATGATACTGGACTTACTACTCATACTATCCTTAATCCTCCAAAATTGACAGAAATGCTTTGGTTGCAGCTGAAACACAACTTGTGGACACAACTTCCAGCAGGAGTCAAAGGCCAGACACTGATACTCGGAGGAAGGCTGCAATAATCAGAAGAAAAGATGACAAAACATTAAATATTGTTTTATTATAAAATAATTTAAATAAATTCACTCGAAAATTACTTTAATATACAGTAGTTAAGTAAATAAATTATTTGATTTTTTTTATAAACTTCACAAGCTATTACACAAATGCAGCACCAAGACTGCATGAAGAATATAGTCGATCCCATCTTTGTTATCCGCCACATCAAGCCATAGCTCCACACATCGTGTCTATTCGGTTTTAACAGCCCAAATCGGTCATCATAGCTAGAGTCCTTTCCGAGCTGTGACGCGAGAAAGTGGACTACATTCCATAAGCTACTGGCGTCTAGCCAGTCCTCGGGGAAGGTGGGCAACACACTAATAATAATTGCTAATTGACAACCTCTTCACGATACTTGTGCCAGGACCGGCTTATCAGGCGAGTCGGAGGTGGGTTGTCCAGTCCCTGGACACGTTCGAAACCCTACCCACCAAAATCTTACAACTGAAAGTGTGCCACAATACTGGGCCTCTCGCTCTCTCTCTCTCTTTCTACCCACTCGGCCACCGGCTGCTCCCGATACTGGGCCTCGAACCCGGTACCTCTAGTAGATCTATAGTCTGGTGCGCTAACCACTTGTCATGGCATTGTGGTCTGGCAGTCTTGTTGTAATTATTTTTCTCTTCAAACTCATCTGGAGAATAGTAGCAACATATATTTTACAAATAAGTCATTAGCTCCATATTTTATATTGAGGTAGATTTATTTTTATAGTTTGAAAATGCAATATTGTCATCGTAAAACAATGCAGGATTTAATTATTAATGACTTGTTTTCGGATTTTGTTCTTTTAGGCTGCTACCAACTGAAAAGTCTATCTAATAAGAGAATCCACAAAACAAGTACAATTTGTTTAACACATAACATTACTACCTACCCACGTTACCCATTTCTTTCCATACTTTAAGACAAACCGTGACCGAGATATTTGGTAACTTATTCAGTTACAAACCTATTGTTTAACGAACAATTCTGGTTGCATATCGTATACCTACCTCAAAAGATTCATTGTATTCTCCAGGTCTAAAAGATTTTTCACAACATTACAGTGGTGAATAGACAATCATGTAGCCAGCCAACAATCTCAATTATCGTCCAACATTAGCCATTTTTATGACTCGGGATCTTACACATTTTAAATTAAATAAACGCATAAATAACCAAATTAAAGTCAGCCGCTTTTCATAGAGGTCCCCTTCCAGGAAATGGGCTGTCATCCGTACAGATAAAAAAGACCAATCAATACAATAGGCCGCTTAGGTGCCAAGATATTCTCTCCTAAAGTGAGTCACCCCCTTCAAGGTCGATCACAAGATGATGGCGGCGATCATGTAGAGACATAATTATAATAATTAAATGTCACTAATATATCTTATTAAATTTGAGTTCAAGCGATGGTAATACGAGATTATTCGTCTAGATATTCCAATATTCTCTCAGTACCTACATACAATTAATGTTCTATTTGTTACATAGCAAAAGCGTCCGGTTTTAAAAAGTAACGAAACATAACACAATTTTATTGTAAAATATCGAATATGAGAAGCAATACTCACAAAAATATAGAATTCAGTTAAATTCACCACCCATTTCAGATGTGACCTCGAGTTTTCAAGCCCTAAGTTGATTTTTATTTATTTTTAATGAGTATCTAAGCGCACAAGTCTCGTGAGGTGTTGGATTAGGGAAAGTTGTATTGGTTAACTGACTTGTTAGCACTGCCATTACAACATCTGGTCACAAGGACTTGAATCTTGTTTCCGTCAATTCAATTTCCTCCATGTAGAGTTCCATCTGTAATGATTCAGATAAAATTAAACTCTAGCACAATAAATTAACAAATGCATCGATTTGAAAAATCATTTGTATCTCCAAAACGTTTTACAATCGGGATATACAAAATTTTAATCAAATATTCCATTTCTAATCTTTTAATCAGAGGTTGGATACACAAACCTCGAATACGTCGGATATACAATCATGCCATTCATCAAGGTCGGATCCACTATACGTCATTAATCAGATATCGAATACATAAGCATGTCATTCATTATAGGTCTCGGATAATCAGTCATGTCATTTATCAGAGGTTGTATACCAGGACACACCAATCACCAGGGGCCTGGTCTTCCTTTATTTTATAATATGTCTTCATTAGACAAGTTAATTAAATTTGTATCAAAACAAGAAATAGACAAGCTTAGATTCTTATTATATGTAGACTTTGATAACTATTTTTACTAGGCAGGTAAGCAGAAACTTTATTGTCTTCTAAAGTGCATGTCATATTAGATTCATTGGACTACTTTATTTCAGCTGCACACTCTGAAAGTACACAAAATATGTACATTAAAGGGTATCTGTCCTATAGAGGTACCAAATTCATGTTCTAACTCTTTCATTAGAATTAATAACAAAGTCGTCCTTGATTAACAAAGTATCATCAATTTGAACAATTTTACTTTAACAATATACAGTTGCCTACTAGGTAATTGAATCCCATAGGATAGAAATGTAGGTACCTAACATATGTACATACGTACGTACATGCTAATAAAATAACTCTAATTTGTAAATCAAGAGTATAAAATAATTGTCAATATTGTAAACGTATTGTTTGAAGCTACCAACTAAATAATAATTATACTATGTTTCTAAAACAAACAAAAATCCTGTAAATGCAAAAAAAACGTCATTTCTATCAACAATACCAAGTATAATATGGATACAGAAACAAAACAATCACTATTAGCTCACATAGAACACGATGAAGGCTGCGGCTTCAACACACTAAATAATGACTGCCACATAAATGTGTTTTGCTTTATTAAAATAGACAATAAATAGGCCTCTAATGTATTGTAACACGCAGTCACCAAATTGTACTCTGCAATAGAATAATGAGCCTTAAATCCAATTCATAGCCATTAAATGCCTCATTATTTTGTTAATTATAAAGTTCCAACCTTTATTTTAGTGTAGAATAAGTTGTCAAACACAAAATGTTTAATTTACTAGCATATTGTATAGTATTTGTATTATGATATGATTATTAGAAACCAGAAACTGTCATAATTATTTTCTTGACTGCAGTGAACTTCCTATTTAATCAATTTAATGCACTGACTACTAATAAACAACCCATCAAAGACATTATGTATGTAGATGTGTTAACATGACTAAATGTAATCATATGTCGTCACAGAGACCATAAACTACGCAATTAAAAATTACAGCTACAAGGTATAGAAACTTCAATTATAAAGTTTATGAGATAAAAGTTTCGGTCTGATTCCACCACCCCCCTGCTCAGCACTGGTGAAAAACCTGTATGTGGCGTATAAATTTTTGATAAGTACTTATTCACTGCGTATATGTGACTTATACGAAGCATATAAGTGACATATGTTACCTACGGCTCACGTCTAAGTATGACAGCTGCATATTCAATACTTATACGTTACTTATATGCCATATAAGTGGCGCATAAGTAATTTTCACCAGTGAGGTGACGACTCTTTGACGCTGAAGTTCAATAAGCTAATTTGAAGAGTGCAACTATCAGCAAATCCGAATGATATCAATGGTCCCAAAGCTCGTTTTCAACTAAATTTTAAGCAAAGTACGAATTTTCCGGCGTTGACTAGCATTTGACCGAAAACAGTGCTCAATAGTAATACATTAAATAACCATTAGTAAACAACACAAGCGTGTAGTTGTCAAATGTAATAGTTCGATCCCAAAATCAATCTTAAAGTATTACAACTAACAAATTTTTAAAAAGTCAAAGATAAAAGTCACGGTGAATCATTTTGTATAATACTGAAAAAGGGCCAAAGGTGAAATTCTATTATAATTAAGTCATAATGATATGATGCTAATTAATAAGTAGGTCTCCTAAACTGCCGATGAGGTTAACAAGAACGTCAAATACCTGATAAAAGAACAGGAAATTTCACATGACGTGTAGAACGACGAGATGAGTTTAGGCGTAAAATTAATGAAAGTTGAAACTAGAGCCAAGGGGAGATGCTAACTTTGATTATTAGGTATTCAACAATCTGATCGTAAACAACAAATCACCTGGCGCACTTCCTCTTCGTAAATGATGATGCCTACTACAACCTTAGTGGCTAGCAAACTATTTGGTCGGAGTCGCTTTTTTATAGTTTCAACATCCAGTTGGTATAAGTAATTGAGCGGTAGTTGGAATAGGTTGGGGTAGGTACCTACACTAAATAAAAATTAATAAGTTCTACAACCATTTTAATGATACATAGTTCAAATTAAAATCGGTAGACTAATTGTTGATCCTATGGTTAATATTGATTGAGTCTGATACCCCAAGTCCGTTTAAAGTCATAGCGATTATGAAAAAATATCCGGATTGCCAATATAGGTTCCAGTTTAACCATGCGATAAATTAGCTGAAGTAAAGAGACAGAGAGAGAGAGAGAGAGAGATCTTTCTCATTTTAATCTATGCATTTGAGATCTCAGAGCCGAGCCAGAAAGAGTTTTTAATCATAATAAAAAGAGCAATAATTCACAACTCAAATACAATTTTATATTGATACATAGTATGTACCAGAGAGAAACAAACAGATATAGAGAAATACAAGCGTGTAACAATTAAAAAAATGACACAGAAACCAACTAATATAATTCCTCCCAATTCGTCATAGTGTCAGTAACGTATAAAATAGAAAGTAACACTAAAATAGTATATAAGTATTAACAACACAAATTCAGCAAACAATGGCTCTATTTGTTCTTGAATTCGTATATTAGCAATTTTCTTGGTGTTGGAGGCAGATTGTTTTTATGTCATATTTTACCGCCTCAGTAAACACTTTTTCGCAAAATAGGTACTAACCCGGAAGGAGGGGAAAGTTATTTGGTTTTAATAATAATAATAAATACCCGCCATATCGGTGAGGGGGGGGCGGGAGGAGACATCGCTGCCAACTAACTGGTGTAGTGCTGTGTG
>JAUYWI010054145.1:0-17362 GCA_034780595.1 Parotoplana pacifica
ATTTAAAATTTGAAGGCATTCTGAGAAGGTGTCCCACAGCATTTTTCTGAAATTGGTTGTTTCTGTGTGGAATGAGCGATAAGTGAAAACTCATCTGTAATTGCTGCTCTCAGTTGGACCAATAGACTTAGTTTCCTTGAATACACCCCAGAGGAAAAAGTCCACAGGAGTTAGATCGGGTAATCGAGCTATTTTTTTGGTTAAAACGGATTATACCTATAATACTTCTTATTCTTCTTTGTTCCTCATCCTTCATGTGCACCATGATCTAAAATCAACACTGTCTGATGTTTTTCTGCCCGCCACTGTCAAATCACTGTTGAGCCACATCATTATGTTTGTCTTCCAATTAGCATGTGCTGTGACCTCCATCTTTTTCTAAGGAATGGGTTCGTGGTGTAGAATGTCGTGGAACAAAGCTACTTCCGGATGTCGTATTTGATGTCCAAAGAACGCAAATTTTCTTTTTGCTACTTTTCAAAAAAGCTTTCTGCACTCCCAGTTGTTGTATTACACTTTCGTTGGTTGGTGTCTCGCTGTGTCCAGGGGGATTCTTAGGATTCTACTGAAAATCCACATTTCAGTTTCAATTATCTTCTTTTTTTCGTACTTTCTAATTGTCCACCTTTCGCAGACATTTATTAGTAAAGAGGCCATATGAGCACCTTCACCAGCTTAACCTTCAGACGGAGAGATACTCTTGTCTTTCCATATGTTCACAAGTTCTACTGTCTTTGTTTTGGTCATGGCGGCGCGCACTTTAACGTCCTTGGTACATCTCGCGTCTCTTGCTTTAATGAATCCTAAGTATTTGAACTCGTGAACCTCTTCAACATTACCTCCTTCTACTTCATCGGATATTTTGTTGTTTCCGATGGTCATTCCTTTTGTTGTTTTTTGCATTAATTTTCAGCGATCTTCTTTTTCCAGCTATGTTAACTCGGCTCACTATTTCGTTAATTCCATCCCTTCTCTTGTCCATTAACACTGTGTCATCTCCAAATCGTAAGTTCGATATTTCTTTAAAGAATTTTCAATCTCATTCAGCATGGGAGGTGGTTCGCTCTCTCTGCGTTTGTTTCTATGTACTGTTCGATGTCTGTGTCCGGCTGAGCAAAATACATTCAACGTACTGTTTCCAGCATATCAACACAGTCTCCGGCGTCAAACCTTGGGCACGCAACATTAAAGAACCTCCCCCCTCGGCTCCCCTGATATATATTGTTGTACCTCACTGAATCAGATTGATTGTTGAACAGTGGATATCCATTTTTGAAAAGAAACATAAAATTTCACCTGTTCTCGACTACGAACAAAACATCAAGACTGTAGATTTCATGTCTGGGTGTTGCATGTTAGGTTACATGATAGGTATAATTAAAACTCTGGGTTTCCATTTCAAATAAGTAGACTTCCTTTCTTAACACATTTGCTGCCACTCGTACTTTACCAAAGTGCGTCCTTTTTGCATCCAGAAAACGTAATGCACAGTTATTGAACTCAAAAATCCTTTTCGGATGGTCAGTACACGAAATCTTGTCTCAAAATGTGGATTCCGTTTTTACGGACCTGTTCCAGTATGGTGGGCCTCATAGACCAGTAAAACGTGAGGCAACCAATTTTCTAATACATTGTTTCTAGTGTTAAATCTTAAATTTAGGATATTGTTTTCCACCAAATAATCGATAATCAATATTTTTCCAAAAATATTTGTTGATTTGTGTTTGCATATTGGAGCTACATATCAAATTTGAATTCAATCGGTCAAACTTTGACTTTTGGACTTGATGATGTCATCGGCCCCTAGCTCAGCTCCCTTATTGATTTATTTTATTTTGGTAATGATTTTGGGGGGATCAATAATTTTGCTCTAAAATATAAACAAAACATCCTATCTTGCTCAAATTGGATGCCAGTATAGTTACTGGTGCCGGTACGTAATTTTTTTTAAATCGTGAATTTATTCACAATATATAAAAGCTCAATTTGATTTAAAATAGCTTATTAGTTTCTAGGTCATTTGTAGCGGTTTTGGAATGATTTCCTGCCAAATTAAATTTTAGAAAATTGATTTTTAATGTGTTGCCCAGTTCCAGTCCCAAATCAGTGGATTTGAATTTTGGATAAATCTATGACTCTTATGGTTGATTGAGTTGTTTTCGAAACATCTGTGATAAACCTATTTTACCCCATTTCCCTCCTCCCTCCAGACGAGGGATTATAAGTACGATTATAAGATTCTAGTACCAAAATGTATATCTTATGATAAGTGAAACAGGCTCCAGGTCACTTATTAGCTCATTGAAGCAAAATAGTTTTACTGTTATTCTTTTTTTTTAAATTTTAGCCCCAGTGCTGACAATATCTTCAGTATGGTAAATCCAGCATCAAAACGGCCTGTAAAGAAGGCAGTCAGACGAAAAAGATGAAACTGGTTTATTATTATTTTAGGTTGTTATTTGTTTATGTTAAACTGTATGTAAAACTGCAGTATGTATGTAAGCTTTTAGAAATAAGTCTATTGTTTTGTAATGACAAATCTGTCAACCATAACTTGCTTGTAAGTAATTATGTAGTCAACTATTCAGGGAGTAGATATAGAAAAATGTTAAACATTTTTATATAAATTGAAAAAAATATTCTGATGTGAGTCAGTCATATCTTATTCTATTTCGTTTCAACAGAATTTGTATATAAATATACTTGTCTATACAATTTAATGGCAAGCAAATCTAGAAATAATCCATACATTTTGGTTGTACCCTTTTGCTGCACTAAATTATAATTTGCACACCATATAGCAGATGAGATTGCAAATCATTCTGTGCCAAAATTATTTGCAATTTGAAAGGCTTCGTTTATGCCCAAATATTTGTAGGTATTTTGTTGTATCTTATTAACTACCAAATCCATACATCGTAGACTTCCTTAGAAAATTAGCGTGGTTGACTTCGGGGGGGGGGAATAAAACTATATCCCCTAAAAAGTCACATCCCGTGGATAGATTGGGTTGAGTACACAGATACATAGACGAAAATTAGAGATAACTATTTTAGAAAAAAATCGATATTGAGGCCGAGTCGTTAGCGCGCTGGACTACGGATCATGAGCTACTCCGTTGAAGTCCCAGTCGTGGCACACTTAAATAAACCTCCGGCCCACAGGGTAAGTGGTCAAGGTGGCCCCATGGAGCCGGTATTAGTCCAATGACCGTAGAGAGGTAGGCTGTCGATATGCTCCGTCCCCTGTGGCGTCCGTGTGTACAGGGTTCCACTCGTCCGGATTATTTCTCATTTTAAATGGCTCTGGTAAAAACAAAATAAACCCATAAAATATGATGGGGTTGAAATTGTCACTTCCCTATTGGCACTAATTAAGAAGTTTCATAATGTCACACATCTTTTATCATTACGGATTCGCTGTTTACTATTCAAGCAACTATGCCACGATAGACCATTAGATATTAAATTAACTATATTGATTTTATCTATATATTATGGATAGTATAATTATATACTCGTACAAGGTGATCCACAAGTCCCTACTAATTAGCTAAAGAACACAATTCTATTGACTGTTTGTTTAATTTTTACAAATTTCTTCATTTCCACACGGCTGTATGACAAGAAATTTACACGACAAATTTTCAAACAGATGGATGTATAAACATGAACCTCCTCCATGACTAACACGAAGCTCCCAATATTATCCACATAAAGTGGGAACTGCAACTGAGCCTGTAGATGCCATTTGTCCAGAATTTACCAATTTTCCCCTTGATGACCCTGCATTTTTGTACGAGGGGTGTCGCAAAAGTAACTAGACAAATGCTATAACTTTTTTCCCACATTGATCAAATTTGTAATATACATATTACCTGCAGGTGGTAAATAAATAAGAATATAAAATTTCATGAAAAAGTACAGGGTGGTCCTTATAAAACCGGGAAATTTAAGTGAAAATGTATTTATTGAAACAAAAAAATATATTGAAACAATGAGATAACTTGTCTTATCCATTCACATTTGCTCAAAATGGCTTCCTTGCGCTGCATGACAACGTCTTAACCTTGGAATCCAGGCTTGTGTAGCATTTTGAAGTGTGGCTGGTGTAATGTTATTCCAAGCATCGACCTAGATAATTTTCAGTTCATCAATTGTGTTTATATTGTGACGATTTCTCTGTGTCTCTGACAGTAGCAAACTCCATATACCTACAATAATCCATAACATTTAAGTCTGGGCTTTTTGACGGCCAACAGTCAAGAATTCTGGAGAAAGTCAATAGTGGCCCTGGCAGTGTGGGCTTTTGCACCATATTGTTGAAAAGTCCATGCTGCAGCTTGCATCACATTCTGAATATCCCGAAACATTTGAGGGCACATTTCATCACAATAAACACTTTTCTTCTTCCTTCTGTACCGAGGAAGATGCTCTTGACCAGAAGCGGAGCCTTCAATGAATCTGAGTTGTTTTTCCATACCATGATATGGCACCATAACACATTACGGAAGGCTGAAACTTGTCAAATTCTACCAGCAGATCTGCAACGGGTATGTTCGTTTTCACCGTTACCTCTCGATAAAGTCGATCGTTTTGAGTAATCAAAGGAGGTCGCAGTGAAAAATTAGCCTCGTCAGAGAACCATATTTTCTTCCAGGCATCAGCCTCTTCAAAACGATCAACCAGTGCAATGGACTTATACGCATTATTTGGTGTTGAGGAGTCAGGAAGTTACATTTTATCCTTCTGTAGCACTTCAGTATATAGCCCCTGAGAATTCGATGCACTGGCGTTTTGATATATCTACCTCACCGGCGATTTGTTGTTGGCTCATATGTTTCTTCTCAATACCTCTATTTCGAACTGATGACATGGCTAAATCCTTCACAATTTGACGTTTTTCATCCGAAATTCGTTTTTGGACACATGTTTCTTTTTGGCGAGTACCAGTTAATGGAGACCCATCTCTTTTCAAACGCGAAACAAGATTGTCAAATTGATGTTTTGTGATTTGTTAAAAAAAAACGCGGGTAACACATTTGCACAAGTAGACTGTCCCCATGTGGGATGCTCCCTCTTAAAAAGGATGATTACTTGCCTTTGAAAGTCAGATAATTGTTTTCTTTACGCCATAGCATTATAACGCCAGCAATAATTGAAAAATTTCCTGAATGAAATTTAACCAAAATAAAATGTCACTTTATCGAACTTGTCTGTTGGCCGTCATTTTACACTTAATTTCCCGGTTTTATAATTAGGATTCTATAGCTTTATTAAAACCAATTGATTTTTGGTATTGTGCAAAAACAATTTCTTCGCTATTTTAATTTTTAGTTTGCATCATGACGAAACTACTTTATCTATGAAATGAAATTCAGGTTTATTTAACGATGACTTATACAAAATGTTATGGTTGTTGATAAATACTATCGGTAATTTAACAGTTCCAACTAAAATCTATTTGATAATTTGAAATGTTGCATAGTGAAATAATAGTTATCAGTCCAAGGTTACAACATTTAATTATTTTTTTATCAGAGAATATTGTTTTATAATATCAAATTATGTAATTTGTTATTTTTTAGTTGGGATGTATTTCTGTTTCAAGAAATTAACTGATGCCAACATATTCATTGTTACCTATGGTTTATTTAGTATATATTTTGCTGTAAGTTTTATGTTATCCAATATATTTTTCATAGTAAAATTTGTATTTTGATATACACCAAAGTGAAACCTAAAAACAATAAAGCTACAGTCGCTACCGTCCTATATAAACATTGGGTTTTCTCACTTTTTTTCACATTGTGCATTTTTATACTATTTTTAGAGCTTATTAGTAACATACCAATTATTATATAAATTTAAACGATAAATAGTTTTTCAAATGAATAATTTTTTTAATTTTAGGGTGTTATGGTCCGTCTTATGTTGGTCTTAGCTCCTGTAATGTGTGTTCTTAGTGGTATTGGTATTTCTAGTCTCCTGCGCACGTTCATGCGCAATTTGGATCAAGGTGTTCCAGCTGTACTTGATACTGTTAAGACTATTAATAATGTCCCAATAGTCAACAGGGCTAAAGCCAAAAAGTTATGCGATCCAACCTATCCTGTAAAAACCGAAGTAAGTGCTATTACCTTAAATAATTCAAATTATTGCCTACCATCCAAATTCCCCAACTACAATGCTAGCATCGCCGCATTGAGGATACAGAATCTGATGTAACTACAGTTTCGACGACAGTACTATAAATATGGATGAGAGCAAGACATCAGTGTTATTTTTTGGAATAGTTTGAGTAGCAGAGGGTTGAGGTTAGAATGGAGATGATTGAGAAGGTGAGACCTGTGAGGAAGATATGAGAAGTGTTGGACAATACTTGAAGGAGCTTGACACGTTCGAGATGGTGATGGCTACACTTGATTCTGTAGAGGATGGGAGCAGGAACAGTAGTTAGCTTGTGTTACGGAGTGAATAGGTTAGGCCAGTAATTGGCGACTAGAAGAGCAGATACAGCTTGTTCGTGGCTGAAAAGATTGCTTTACTTGCTGCCCTGGACGTAATCGACGAGCTTAAATCGAGTATTGTCCTGATAATGAGTGAGTCAAGGGCGATTTATCAAAACAAGTAAAGCATGATTTGAGACTGGGAGCATGCTGAGAACAGACGGATAGTCCTGCAATGGGCATCAAGGAAGCAAATGAGAATAGAAGAGATCGGGATCGAGTTTGATAGCGCCAAAAGGAGAATCTATCGTGAGGTTAAAGAAGATAAAATCAAGAATCAGAGGACGTTGGAGACCTACAGAAATGGCGTGAAGAGAGCCAATTATAGCTTTGATTCGACCAGTGACCATTACTGACACTATTGGTCTGAAATAAGATGCAAAATGCGACCACTGACTCCTGTGCCCTAGCTGGGCGTAGTTGTTAGATTGCTTTTTGACACATTTCCGCTACCAAGCTCGAGTAGTGTTCTCTTGTCACCTGCCAATTGATTGGTGTGTTTTTATTATTTCTGTTGGTGGTGATAGCTCCTTTTTGGCCTTGGTCGAACAAAGATGATGACGTCAGCTTTTAGATACTGAGCAGAGCTGGTTGGTTTTCCGTGTCTTTTTAATTCACTTTGAACCTATTTAAATTAGCTATTCTTAAAATCATATCTATAAATTCGTAATATTTAAACAATTCGATGTACTATGTGTTTTTTAATGGATATTTTAGAAGCGTAAGAATTTTTTTGGTTGACAAACCTTTTCTGGTGCTTAGGTGAGTACAACAAATTTTACACAAAGATGTAACAGAGAAGCAGTAATTACCTAGTATGAATAATCAGCAAGTGTTTGGTTATCATAATTTTTTCATCTAAAAAGGTACAAACGCCAACTAAAAACAATAGCCTTCTTAGAAATAAACGTCAATTTTTGTGCATTTGTTTTTTTAGATTATCAGTATTCATAACCTGTAGTACTTACCCTTAAATATTCTTGCCTAATGGTTGACTATAGTTGATGTGCGCCATGTATGACGAATTATTTAATTAAATAAAATTTGCAAAATATGAAACAGCAAATCTTTATATCATTTAAGGACTAGACAACAAATTAAGATATACATATTCAGATATTTTTTAATGAACATTAAAATTTGATCCATACGATTCTTAATAATTTACTAATTAAATCTCAATAGTGATATGTATTAGTAATGTAGTTTTGATTGTTTCGAACTGCAGAAATAAAAAAATGATTAAAGTGTAAAACTGCATAAATATACTGCTGAATACAAATTTAATGAAAAATATACCTGTTCTAATTAATTATAGACAAAGTATAAGGGGTGCAAAATACATCAAAAGAGGAAGATTTAGTTTGAAGTATGTAAAAAATTAATAGAGTACGCGTTTTTATTTAGTCTTGAACATTTTAGAATTGTATTGTCGGCTTAGATTAAAATATGAGTTTGGGGGTGCAGAAGTTACCATTAATTTGGTTATGTGTAGATATTGGTTTTTCTATGGGATAGGCCAAAAAGGCCCTAAAGCCCAAAACAAATTCCAAACATTCTTAAAATAAATGAAATTAAATATGGTTAGTTATCTATTTAGGTTGGTATTGCTCTAAGTAGCTATTAATAAGATTTTAGAGCTAACAAAGTCGAAAATGTACATAATTTAAGAAACCAAAAACGTTAATATGCTTAAGTATGATTCATATACTCTCCTTTGTTTGCGCTAAAATCTTAAGAAATGATTTAATTTATGTGCTGAATTTATTTTTCAGCTATCTTATAGTAATACAAAAGCAATTTATTTCTCTATTTAAAAAAATCGGCTTTGGCGCTATTCTTAAAGAATTATCTGTTTTATTTTTTATCAATACACACTACCAAAATGTCTATTGCCCAAAAATGTGGAATCTCCTCTGTTGTAGCTCCTCAACTATAGTACCTGTTTCTTGTTCTGGAAAGTTTTTTTTCAGTGATAAATAACTGTATAGTGGTATTTACCTAAAACTACATAGGGCTCTATAAATTAATGCAGTCTCAGAATGCATCACAATCAAGAAAATTTTGGTGACTCCGTCACTCCCTAACAATTTCCCCTGCCTTGGTCCATATATAAATTGTTCTCTATCGTTGACAGACCTGTTAGTTACTTAATAATATTCATTTAGAGCCATATCAGCCTGAATATCATAGCTGACCATATTTAATTTTACTTCTTTTAAGAATTTATTTTGGGAAAGCTAACAATCTTTAAGGCCTTTTTGGCCAATCTTAGTTGATTTATTTTTGTTTTATTAATATAATTTAACTTAATAGAAATCTATTTTTAGATCATTAGTAATCCATTCTCATTTTTTCTATAACAATATCTTGCACCCTAAATTAACAAAAACTGCAAATTTATTAAGTTTATTTTATAACTTTAAAATAATGTATCTCACGAACCATACATCGTATTAACGTAATTTTTGTTGCAAGCAGCATTTAATTTTATTGTTTTATAATGCTAAATTTTACTTTATCGGTCAAGTTTTGTTTTATACTACTAAAACATATTACTCGTTGCTAGGGTGTAACAACAAAACTAATTTGGATTTTTATAGTCCCTCTAACACTTATATGCCAAATTTCATCCAATTCGGTTAAAATTTAGGGAACATTATTGGCGATGCAGAAATAAAGAAAGAACAAATTTTTAAAAAATGGCTAACTTTAACATTCATAGTTTGAAAACCACTGAACCGATTTCTATGAAATTTACACACGTTAACATAGCAAAGACAAACAATGTACAACATTTGGTTATTCTAAGTTTTAAAATGTTAGAGTGATGCAAGTCCAAAGTTTAGCTTATTTTCAGAAGTACTATAATACTGCCAAGGCTAGCTAGCTCATATAGCTAACGGTCTATTGCCATAGACCTAGATATTGATTTACTCAAATTGATGAAACCATCTATTTAAAATTGTGTCTATAAATATAGACTTGTCTATGGATTAATATTGGTTTGATTTAGTATTAGTTTAATAATTTAAGAAATTCGACGGTTAATTACTGCCTCCCTCCCCCCCCCCCCCCTTATAGAACCAATAATCTAATCTAATGGTTTTATATTCTTATTTCATTTTTAAATTTAAAATAATCATTTTTGGGGATTTTAGTAATCTACATTTATGATAATTCCTTAGACCCCTTCGATAAAGATTTACACAACTGATTGCATGAGATTTGGTATCAGTGTACCAAATTCTCTTGTGGATTTTCTGTGCAAAAATCTTTGAGGTTTGAAAAAATGAGCTTTGGCACAAATAGCTCTAGATCTTATGTTTCAATTATTATAGTAATAAAATTATTTATAAAGTATAGCAAGTTGGGTAAATTTAGACTTTAAAATGTTGTATTACTGCAACTATTTTTCAACCACATGAAGTATTCAGCATTGTAAACATGCATTAAAATTTCAACACTGTCTATTGTAATGTATGTATTGGCTGAGTTTTCTTTGTACGAACTGTGAAAAATGTGTGCTTAATTAGATTGCTTGTGTGTTTTGAAACACGTGGAATTAATATTTACACAAAGCAATGATCTCTACATGAGTATGCATACCTACAATTTAATATTTAGTGTTTACTATTGCTTGGTTTTCTATATCTGTTCTCGGTTAGTGAACTACATTTTTTAAATGGTAAAGCTTAATTAGAGGGTTTTTATATTAGACAAAATATTCCATAAATGTTTTTATTGCCTATATTGATACTTTAAAAAATGTATTACGTAAGTTATTTATGAAGACACCATTTTAAAATGGAGGCTATTTCGTATTTTTAAAATTCATTAAATAAAACCATACAACTATTTTTTTCTATTTTGTAAATTTGTTAATGATATATACACTTTTAAAAGAGTCACTTACATAAAAAATCAATATAGGGGCTGATGACGTCATCAGTTCAAAAATTAAAGTATGTCCAATTGACCTCAAAATGGGTGTCAAGGTCGTAACACAGATCCATAAATATTTTAAAAAGATGGTTTATCGATTTTTACACCCAAAATATTGATTATTTGCTTCCAAAAAAATAAATAATATTAATGGATTTATTTGTATTACTGACTGCCTAGAGGACCTACACACCAAATTTGAAGTTATCTTTAAGATATCCCCACAAGAAAAATTCTGGTGGAAATAAATTTGTAGAGCGTGGTGGATATAGACCTTTGGAAATGGTCCGTTGACCAAAGTGTTGCTTAATTTCTTCTAATGACACATTTGATGTGTGGGCTGTTGTATTATCTTGTTGATACCAAGCAATTGCAGATTCACGATGAGTTAATGTTTGTGCAAAGGAATCAATGAAATTACAGTAGATTTTAGTATTTACAGGATCTTGGAAAAAAACCAAAGAAGATTCTTTCACCTGACATGGCTGCCACATATTGATGAGGTTTCTGGGATGACCATTATCGACTATTTTGAGAATTATCATATATCCATTAAGCCAGAGCCAAGTTTCATCAGACCAAAAACGTGTTTCAAGGAATGTGGGATCATTATCTTTTACATTAAGTAACACTGACAATAGTTGGAGCGTAGGTGATAATCAAGTTCCTCCAAATTTTGAATAACCACTGTTTTGTAAAGAAACAATTTCAAAATTTTGCCAAGAAACTTTGTAAAGAAACAATTTCAAAACTTTGTCAACACTTGATCGAGGAATTTCAACTTGCTGCGCAACCTTTCTTACTGATTGTGTGGAACTTTAATAAATGCACTTGGAATCACCAGGCACAATAGCATTTGGCTTTAGATTATTTAGGGCTTGTTTAGCTGCACCAAAGCTACCACTTCTAAAGCAATTCTCTACTAAACAAACACGTTGTTCAACTCTATACACCATTTTTATTAATGTGTATTAATTAAGAATGATTTATGTATATTAAAAATACACAGACACCGTTTTTAAATTTATAAGTTTATTGTTGATTTTTATGAATGTAAGCGGGCAAGGTTGTGCCTATCTGAAGAAGGACATTTTAAATTTATTTCAATATTTTCTCACTTGCGTTACTTTATGTACACCCTGTATATTCATTATTTACATAGGGTGATTTCATGTTTGCTGGTACACTCGAGTAAGTGTTACTCAGGTGTTACCTGAAGAAAGTGTTGAGTTAATGCGCGCGGAATACAAATGAATAATTAAAATCGAAATTAATGTTAGTATGCTGTTATGTGCTCAATTATCTATTATTAGTTATAAATACTATTGATAGTCGGCTGATGAAATATCCGATCTCAATTGTAGAATTTTAGAGGACGAACAGATAATTATCTACTTATTTAATTTTTGGGAAATATAACATTATTTATTATGAACAGTTTCGCTATTTTATGTATCATTATAACATCAATTTTCATTCGCATTTCATTTTCTATTCTCTTATTATTCATATTACCTTTTTATGATAATCTTCAGCGACATTGGTACTTTCTTCCAGTTTGTATTTCCTGTTTTTGGGCTGAGAATTAGGGTTGATTGATTCCGGTTAGAATAAATCAATACGTTGGTTCAATGTTTATCCTTTTTCGAGTACTACGAAACTCTTATATATCAAATTTGAGATGATATGGTTTTTTACCTGATTCAATATGATCGTAATCAAAGACGCTTTCTATTAGCTGTTTATCCGCCAATATGCTTTCAAGTTTATTAACTCCATCCGGATGAACTGACGACCCCTCCCGCCTCCCTTTTTAAATCTTTTCTTTCCGACACCATATTCTTTTTCTTTATTTTTTAATTGTTTTCCAAACCACCTAAAATGACAGTATTTAATTTGTATTTTATGATTATCTGTAGTTGCCTAATATTATTTGTTTTAAGAAAATGTTATTGTACTCAGAATAATATGCAGAATAATGTTACTGATTGATTTCTCTAATTTTTATAGTTATTAATAAATTACATTGACTTAATTAATCTATCTATCCATCTTTTTACTATGCTTCGTTAGAGTTAAAAGATTTGTAAATGTGATTCCACACCCTATGTTTTTAGATTTCAATGTTTCGCAACTGGGTTTTATTTCCACTAACGGGAAAATTAATTGTTAGGTATTTGAAAATTTCTTTCTCATGTTGCATTAGGTTAGATAGATACATTCGTAGCCATTTTTGAATTATACAATTTTCAATTTCAAGCAACGTTATTGTGAGCAAAAGATATTGCATTAAGCTTGACATAGTATACCTACTTTTTTTACAATTTTTTTGCATCTAAATATTTATATCATGTAAATGTATTCTACAGGGTGGCGCATAAGTTACCGGGCATAGTTAAAAAAAATGTTGAACAGAAAATATTTATTTAGTAATTAAACATACACTTAAAATAAGTTATACTTGCAAATAAATAGAACATGAATGAATAAGTATTTTCTGTTCAACTTACTATGCTTAATTACTAAATCAAATTTTCTGTCCGGTAACTTATGCGCCACCCTGTATAGAGTTAAGTTACTCTGCAGCATATTTTTATTCTAGCAAGCAATTTTAGCCTATAAGTAGAGTAACTTAGTCCATAGATTAGTTATGCAATATCCTGCCTAATATTTTCTGGGCACTAGGCGATACATGATTTTTGGCCCACAACATTATAGATTATCCAATCAATGCAGAATACACATTTTTATGAATTGTATTCAATTTTTAAAATCTAAAATTAAAATTTTATTACATTTTGTGATTATTTAAAAAAAACTTATTTCACTAGAATTGTATTGTTTATTATTTCGTTTTCAGGTTGCTACTGGAGTTGTAGGAATGCTGACTCTGTTCCTAATCCTCTATTCTCAGCATTGTATCTGGGTTACTTCAGAAGCTTATTCTTCACCATCAATTGTCTTATCTGCTCGAAGTCACGATGGTTCACGAATTATTTTTGATGATTTTAGAGAATCCTACTATTGGCTTAGACACAATACACCTGAGGTAGGAATTTCATCTACTATAGAGAAAAAGAATACAGCTAAATTTGTTGTAAAATCAACTTTGTGATATTAATATCAAAGTTTTATTAAAAATTAATAAGGTGGCTGTGTATTTATTTTAAACATGATTTTGTTTGGAACATCTGAATTATTTGTAGATTAACACCTGGAAGTTATTTAAATTAATTAACCTTACTAAGTACGGAGGGTCTAATTCAAAATCATTCTTCCTATAAACCGATTGGATTTGGTTGGAATTTGTGGAAAAAGAATTTTTGAGAAAAAAATGACGTCCAAAAATTAATTTTCCTTTTGACATCAAATTTGATAAATTGGTCGGTTCACTATAGGACCTAAGTAATATATCATAAATTTGAAAAGTGGCTTTTAAATCCCAACGAAACGGTTTTAAATTAGGAATATATCATTATGGAGCCATTTTAAACACTGTATTGTGAATTTGGTTGTCTGGTGCCTTTAGTTGTAGGTTGATGAGGACCACCAAGGGACAATGTATAAATTTTTTTTGTTAGATTCAATTTTTGGACAAGTATTTATCCCATCATGGGCGAATGTGGCCCACAAGTCATATTTTTGTTTAATGTAATCACGATTTTAATACGTCTTATTTAAACATCCTGACTTTCCTAAAAATTCTTTTCTCGTCATTTTGATATCTCATTTATAAAAATCCACCCAGGTTAATAATATTTGATGCATGTTTGTATATGAAAGTGGGCCGCATCGCCCATGTTGGCATATAACCTTACTAAATAAGGAGGGGTAAGTTAATCATAAAATAGGGGCGCAAAGATTTGATGGATCTAATACTTTGCCAAGAATGTTAAAAATAACCACTTTAAATTTCGCAAATGGTGCGAATGGCACCAGGCGCCATCGACAACTGCCAAAATTGTACATTCAATATATTTTTCTTATACTGAAAATACTGGTAAAAACTTGCTTCAAATTTAAACTACAGATGCCTGAAAATATCCTATAGATTTTCTAAACATTCGATTTATAGAGTAGGAATGTGTGTAATTTATTGTATGTTTTTATTAAAAGCAAAAATTCATTTGAGAAATATAGGCTTCCATTTTTTAAACATTCTACTAGTATGAAATCGAAAATGGCCGCCGAATAATATTTTTTGTGATTCTTTTTGCATTTTTAATCAATATGAATTTGAACAAGTTTCATTTATAAATCATTTAAAAATGATTTAAAAAAATAAATACCAAATTCTTTTGAAAACTAAGTCCAGTATATCGATCCAAAATAAAGAAAAATAGATAATTTCGTTTTTTTAAAAATTTTGTACTACGTAAAATGAAGCATATTTTCTATTCTAATATGGTTTATAAAAAACGTTCAATCTATCAATTTTACATCCAATAAAATAATGAATATCAAATTACTGTCATATGGTAGACCAGTCAAGGGATGAAAAAAATGAGTTGGTAGACATTTTATTAATGCTAGATAACTTTTTGGGGTTTTCTGGAGATGACTAAGCCGAATTGAAACTCAGAATTTGATTTTTTAAGGTCTCTTAGCTGGTCCTAAAGTTACAAAGCCACTAAAAATCAATATTCAATATATCACGAATACCATAGAAGAAACGAAACGTTTTGAGGATATTATCGATACAAATGTAGTACCATCATCAACAGCATCATTTAATTTTAAAGGGTTGGTTTATTTCCCTCTGACATGGAGTCGCCGACCCTCCTTCTTTACAACTGGCTATACCAATTTTCCAGCACTTTCTATCTTCAAGGTCTCCAATCTTCAATCCAACCTTCTGACATTCTCTCTCTGCTATATTTATCCAGGTCAACTTTGGGCGCCCTCGTCCCTTCGACTTCGAGATTTCATGCCCTGTTTACACCACTATTCTCTTCCTTTCTCAGGAACGTGACCACACCATCTTAAACAGCTCCTCTCACTACCTCTACAATGGACTCTCGCAGACCAGGCTTTTCCATCAACACTTCTGAATTCATGTTATCTCGTTGATTAACTCCACATATCGTTCTGACCATTGCCTTCTCTGCTCTTCTTAGGATATTTTTTCTATTGATCTTACTACCCAAGTCTCTGCCGCGTAAATAATTACTGGTCTAACACATGTGCTATATATTTGCCCCTCCATTGCTAGAGTCCGTCTAAAGCCGCACAGCACTGATTCCAGATCTCTGAACCTTTGCCAGCCAAACATACATGGGGACTATATCGAAAAAGTCACCGATGGGCCTGCATAAATCAACAACAAGACGAAGTCTGCGAGGCATTGAGTCAATCAATTTATTTATGAACTCTTGAGGGGTCCGGGGAAGATTGCAGTACACCTCGAATATCAAATGAAATTTTAGTTGCGACGTTTTTAAATTCCAGGGTTGTATATTGATTTCTCAAATTTGGAAAGTTTTCAGATTGTCAGTACAGAACAAGAAATTTACTGAAAGATTGGCAAAAGATGATGATATTCAAATAATCTGTAGATTAGTTATTCCTATTCATTTATTAAAAAATACTATCTTGTATTGTAGGATGCAATTGTCATGTCATGGTGGGATTATGGCTATCAAATCACAGCCATGGCAAATCGAACAATTCTGGTTGATAACAACACCTGGAACAATACACATATATCGCGTGTCGGGCAGGCTATGGCATCGTCAGAGGATAAGGCTTATGAGATTATGCGTGAATTGGATGTAGATTATGTACTTATTCTGTTTGGAGGTGTTACTGGATATTCCTCAGATGGTAAGTTACTAGTTTATGTTATTGGGTTTGATTTTATGGTTACTCATATCATATCATATCATAATTATGGTGATGATGGTAAAGTTGTTTGCCATTTTAAGATTATCAAATAAGACAACTACTGTCCTACATTTTAGATATAAACAAATTTCTTTGGATGGTCAGAATCGGTGGTAGCACGCCAGAAGGGGCTCACATTAAAGAATGGGATTATTACACTCCACAAGGAGAGTTCAGAGTGGATAAACAAGGATCGAAGACTATGTTGAACTCATTGATGTACAAGATGAGCTTCTACAAATTTGCTTCGATGTACACTGAGTCAGGTAGGCATTTGTGGTGATTTTGGTTTAATTTTTTGTTCTCAGTTTGCAATACTGCTTCACGATTTTCTTTGGAAAATATCACAGGTTTCCAACCAAGGTACATTACATTTTAGAGATTTAATTATAAATTTACTTGTACGAGAAAAGACAACTGTAAAAAAGTCCTAATGAATTCTTGATTTAATCTAAACCAACGGCATTTGGCTGTTAGCTCCAAAGCTCAGTTTTGCTTAACCTTTCATTGTATATTACAAAAATAGGTTGTCTCAAGTTGAGAAGTTTATGGAAACTTTTCTATGGCCGGTCAAAGATGACCGGCCCTAGTGTTGGACCGGATAAATCTGTCTATGCATCTAATTGAATTGTTAAAATGATTCTAAATGTTAGATATGACATAAATGAATAAAATAATGTATATTAGAATTTATTCATAGCTAGATTATTTTTTTCTGGGCTCAGTTAATATCTCTAAAACCAAGCAGTATAGCGCTCATAATGTATTGCGATCTAATAGGAATATGTACCCGATTTATAAGAAAAATTTATATTCAAGGTCACACGGGGTCAACTTATGACTCATAGACAATTTAAGCCAGAAGCTTTGAACATAGTATAAAATGAATCCAGACATAGAAACAATTATGTATTTTGAAAATGGTAGAAGAAAGGCTTGAAAATGAATTTAAGAAAGACGAAAACAATGCTGATAGCAAGAGAAAGAGGCCCAAAGATTAACATCAAAGTAAATGGAAACATCCTT